>JAJEJO010000339.1:182481-276236 GCA_020662805.1 Glaucomys volans | reverse complement strand
AAAAAAAAAAAAAAAAAAAAAAAAAAAAAAAAAAAAAAAAAAGCCTATGGAAGGACTCAGGGAGCAAAATGGGGCTGGTGAGATCTATTGCTGCCTCCAAATAAAGAATGTCTGCTATCCCAACAGTGCCTTGAATCTCCTTTCAACTGCCTTGCTTCCTGGGCCTGAGCCACAACTACCACAGGACAACAGTCCTAGTCAACAGGATTTTCTGCAAGCAACAGGTGTCTCAACCCTTGTAGATGGGAGTGGAGGGGAGGGACCTATGGCCACCAAGCAGCTTATGACACTCGGTTGCCATGGTCCTATTATATGGACTCCTGTAGAGAGGTGAAATATGGTGGATGGGTTCCCTGTGAGCATAGAGAAGGCTTTACGTGTTGTTAGCTCCCGTCTATGAAACTGCCACTCAGAATGCAGCAGGACAAGTGGGTTGAATTTTTCTGATTGCCCTACAAATGAATATGGAGCTGGTGGGGTGGACTGTGAGCTGAGCAGTGAAGCCCAGGCACTGGCCTACAGCCTTTGAGAAAGGTGGCAGTGGTGGTATAGACTGGATGGAGAAAGAGCCTGAGGAATTACACATATGGGAGTTGGGGGTTAATGTTTCTGATAGTTCTGAAAGCAGAAAAACTGTGTAGCATTAGGAGAGATGAGGGAGTTCCAAGATAAGGAGGAGGCCTTGGAAATCAGAATACAGTCACTAGAGGAGGATCTCCATGCCTTAAAAATACTAGTGCTGAGGCCTCCCTGTAGTGCTGATTGAGACAGAGGCGGAGGAGGGGGAGGAGGAGGGGAGGAGGAGGATTAACACCTGCAAGCTCAACCAGTGGTAATGCAGAAAATGAAAGAGCAGCAGCTGAGGGCTCAATGGACAGCTGCCAGCAGGGCTGGGCCAGGTAACCAAGTTCACCACATTCTGCCTGTCAAGCAGAGTTGGTGGACTTGTGAAAATAATTTGGACAAAGGCCAAGAAAGTCCCTGACTGCTTTACTGTTATACCTATGAGATTTAGGGGTGCCAGGAACTGACATGGGTATAAGACATCCTATGTGCCTCATGTTATGGATTCTGCACAATCTTGTGACTCAGATGTGTTAGGAGCTGGAGAGGGCCAAGAGACCTCAGGAGGTTCTAGGGCCTGTTACCTATGTAGGTGAACCAGAAACAAGCCCATACCTTGGAGGTGAGGCAAGTATACAGTTCAGTGTTTGGCACTGATAACTCCAGTGGTGTAGAGCTGTCTGTGTGAAGACACTGTCTGGCTTGATATCAGTAAAAGAGAAAATAGCCAGTGAGTCAAGCTAAATGGTAATAGCAAATGAAGTATCCCCCCTGAGATATGTATGACAGTTGTGCTGTGTATTGGGGGCAAGTTCTGTGGCAAGAGCTCTGGGAGCTGGGCCACTAGGAATAGGTAAATATAGGGCATGTTACTGGCCATGCATCTCCTAACTAGCCCACAAAATGATGAAACAGATCCTTTGGCTAGGGTGTGGTGGTTAGAGTGGGTGCCTCCCACCAACCTGGCGGCTTGGTTGCACCATTGCCCACAGCATGCAGGTGTGAAAACTGTGTGGGATGGAATCAAACAATGGGGCCTGGGTTTAACATGGAATGTTCTGGTGGACACCTGCCAGGCATGTGCGGTTTATACTCAGGAGTATCCACACCTCTGATGTCTTGGAGCCACGGATGGCCAGGTAATGCATGGATGTGTCCCCTTGACACAATAGCAGATTGACTACATTGGCCCTATATGGCAGTCAGCGGGGACCATGATTGTCTTGACAGCAACTGATACTGTTAGGTAGGAGTTCAAGATACAGAGGCAGGGTGTAGAAAGACGCTGCTGGAGGCCAAGACAGAGAGGAGTCCTGTCCCTGTTTACGATAAGTCCCATTACCATGACAACTCCCACCACAGGTTCAGTATTTTAAAATGACCAATGGGGGTAAATTGGGCAGTATTCTAATTAGGTTTTTCTAAAGTAACCAATGGGAAAAATTGGACAATATTCTAATCAGGTATCATAGGGTAACCAATGGGAGGAAATGGGGTAAGGTCTAGCAGGTCTGTATAGGGAAGAGAGCAGCTCACAGCTCAGAGCATAAGACACTAATTTCAGTTCGACCCAATCTGCTCTGTCTAATGGAGTGCTACCATCACCTTCAGTAAATCTGGACTTTGCCTGTTACTTCTGCTTGTCTTTCTTAATTCTTTGTTCAGAACACCAAGAACCTGGACCCACTGAACACCCTGACAATAACTATATGGCTACAGGCTTGTTTGCCTGACCCAGTTGTCAAGCAAATCAGCATACTAAGATTGACACCCTGACCGTGTTAACAGCCTTGCCCTGCCAGCCCACCACAATAGTGATCAAGGGACCCATTTCATTCATCAGGATGTACAGCCATAGGCAACTCAGTTACAGATTCCATGGAAACTAGACAGATACAATGGCCTGCTTATGCAAGGACTTGGGACTTCAGTCAACCCACTTTCTATGAAGGGGTGGGCATAGCATCTGTGGGTAGTTCTGAGAGCCCAGCGAGGGGGACCAGTTCCTATGGAGGCTTTGCTGCACTGGATGGCAGTCCCAGAACAGGTCACAGTGACAACAAAGGATGTTGCACTTAAGCCTGGGTTTAGGAAACAAGGGAATATTCTGTTGCCTGCTCCCAGTGGATTGAATATGGGGAAAACTGTGGATTAGACATGTCCCTGGATAATAAAGGCTCTCCACCTTTGTTGTGTAACCCTGTTAGACCCACAGGGAAAGTTTGGAACATGACCTACTTGTAATAATGTAAACATGAGTGACTAGTGAAAACTCTCCCACCCCATGCATGTGACTTGGCTGGATCCTGCAGATGGGACACAAATTTTAAAGGGCATGTTTGTTATTTCCCTTTAGCCAATTATGAGTTCTCCAGTGCTGGTACACACAGAGCCTGCTGAAGTATAGGACCAAACTGTATGAGTGTGGTTCCATTGCCCAGGGAAGCTGCCACAGGTGGCCACTGTGCTTTCCTGGGACTCAAAGCTGGCATGTAGTCCAGATGGATAGGATTTATCCATGCTAGTGCCTGTAACTGCCTTGTCCTTTCATTCAGAGGTGTATCCTTGTGAACACCATTGTGAACTGGGCCCACACCTACACCAGAGTAGTAAATACTTCTGCCTGCTGGGTGTGCACCAAAGTGCCTGAGTCCTGCTGCTGGACTGCCCTATGAATTCAGACCACATCCCCCTGCAATTGGACATGGCTGAGATATATATTCATTACCACTTCAATATAGGATTAAACTGGCAATGGTTTTTAGTAATCCTAGGTGGTGGGGCTTGTTTTCTGTTTGTTTGTTTGTTTGTTTTGGAGTTTATATTGTTGTTGTGGCCTGTGGATGCAGAGCTCTGCCCTGCTCACTGAGGGATAATTGCTGAAGACCTCAACCATGTAGATTGTATGGCAAGGAATCCTAAAGGGATGGATTGTTGAGCAGGCCCCAGATAGCTATAGTTAGGCTCCCTCCCCAAGGCTTCTGGTCAACTATGTTTTAGTATGTAGTCAAGGTCATGAACATTTGCTTATGAACATGTGCCCACTCACGTAACCTGTTGGCAATGAGCCTTTTTTGTCTGACCTGCACATAAAAAAGGCCTATAAACGGACTCAGGGAGCAAAATGGGACTGGTGAGGGATATTCCCACCTCCAAATAAAGAATGTGCGCTATCCCAACTGTGCCTTGCATCATTTTTCAACTGCTGTAACCCAGGACCTTGCTTCGTGGGCCTGAGCCACAGCCACTGCAGGACATAGACTCTGAGAATGAGATCATTATGTAGGAAGTTTATTGGGAGGTGCTCTGGGGATCAACACCTGTGGAAGGGAAGAGACAGAGGCAAAATTGGATGGAAGGAGATGCAGGGCTATGATACATTTTCAGCCAGCTCTTCAGTGGAGCCCTTGGAGAGCCCGTGCTTTTGGAACCTTGCAAAGCTTCCGCCCTGGTATGCTGTTCTAGCTATGATATCAGAAGCAGATGATAGAGGTTAGCGAAAGTCAGCCAGCCACATCATCATGCCTCCTGGTTGTCTGGGGCCACATCTGCGGCAGAAGCTCTCTGGTGGGTGCTAACATTCAACCTTCATGCCCACTTTGCATTCCCCACAACATGGCCACCCTCCCCTGGAACTACTTGCCCCTATCTATAGCATTTTGTCTTCCAGGCCCAGATCAGCTGGCCAAACCCTTGCCACTGCTTGTAATTCTGTTCATAAGCTAACCTGGGGCCACTTTTCTTCCACAAAAAGTGGATGACAGGTACAATGAAGCACCTCAGTGGTTTTCGATGCCAGATTACATACCACAGGTCGATTAAATGAAAACCTTTGGATGAATATAAATCAGGTAATCAGTGTTTTTGTTTGTTTTTAAGATTTCCAGGTGACACCATAGTTTATCCAAGGTTAGGAGATGCCCTTCAACAGATGAATAGACAAAGAAATTGTGGTATGTATACACAATGGAATATTATTCAGCCATAAAGAGAATAAAATTATGGCATTTGTAGGTAAATGGATGGAGTTGGAGAATATCATACTAAGTGAAATAAGTCAATCCCAAAAAATCAAAGGCTGAATGTTTTCCCTGATAAGTGGATGATGATATATAATGGGGGTAGAAGGTAAGAGAAGAACGGAGGAACTTTGGATTACATAGAGGGAAATGAGAGGGGGAAAGACGGTGGAATGGGACATTATTATCCTATGTACATGTATGATTTCACGAATGGTGTGAATCTACATCGTGTACAACCATAGAAACCAAAAGTTGTACAATGAATCAAAATGCAGAGTCTAAAAATAAAAAATAAAAAAAGAACAGTTCAGTTATTTTATGGTTCTAAAACTTGGTTGTAAATTAGAATCAACTTGCCAACTTATTTAAAATGCAGATTCTTAAGCCCCACTTCTAGAGATTCTGAGGACTGAGTCAAGGCCCAAATCTTTGCATTTTTAAAAGTCACCCATTTTTAACAGTAACCTGATTCTAATGTGAGTGGACCAAAGAGCTAGGAAAAATTCTAAAATAAGTTCTTTGCTTCCAAGAAGGAACTCTCATAGAAGCATAAATTATTTTAATTGGTTGCAGGAGGCATTTTAGCAGTTTTGAAAAATTGTCTTTAGAGGATTTTAGAAATCAGACAATCCATAATCTGATAGGATGATTTAAATGAAATCTTACTTGAGAAAGATATGGATCTGAGTTGCTGTGAGACACTAACCAAACATATTTAAAACTCTTGCTGGGTGTGGTGGTGCACATCTATAATCCCAGTGACTTGGAAGGCGGAAGCAGGAGGATAGCAGGGCAGAGGCCAGCCTCAGCAATTTAGTAAGGATCTAAGCAACTTAGCAAGACCCTGTCTTAAAATAAAAAATAAAAATAAATAAAAATCTTCATAATACATTTGAGTTTTTAAAAAGTCAGGCTATATTCTCAAGCTGTGTTTGTAACAGAACCAGCCAAATTAAAATTACAAAGGCTTTTTGCTATCTTTTTGAAATTCATGGTGGGTTCTCTTTTCTGCAAAAGCCCATGGACAACTGACAGTAGCAATTTTCTCTATCTAGAGCACTGCTTCCAAATTCAATGTGCAGAAGAATCACCTGGAACTCTTGTTAAAATGCAGATTCAGATTCAGTTGGTCTGGGCTGAAGACCAAATTTTTGCGTTTTCTCTCTCTCTCTCTCTCTCTCTCTCTCTCTCTCACACACACACACACACACACACACACACACACACACAGAGTCTGCATTTCTAACAAATTCTCAGGTGATGCTGATGCAGCTGGTTTAGGGACCACAGTTGGAGTAGCTAAGTTCTATGGATTCCTTTTCCATCCTCTTCAGCTTATGCTTCACCTTATAAGAAACTGTGCTACATTAGTCCTTTGAGCTAATCCCAATAAATCCAAACTGCTAGAATTTTTGAATCTGGGTGGTTAACACTGATCCCATTACAGATTCTGTCCTTAAAGTTAGAATGAGGACTTAATGAAATAAAAAAATCACACTATTGTCAAATATGACTTTAAAAACAAGCTAAAATGTGACCCACACTCTCCATATTAATTCAGACTTTCCATGTCTTTTGATTTCAGCAATTTGTTATCATACCTTGGCCTCTTTGTTAATTAACAAGATTTAAAAGATATATCAGTGGAAAAATTGTTAATTTATCTGTTAACATTGTAATTAAGTAAAATTCCTTTAGAAATCTATTTGGTAATATGTATAATCAGACATTTTGTTTACACCAAAACTGCCTTAGTGTTTGATCCTATATTTTCAATCCTTATCATTGATTACAAATAATTTACTTATACAACAAATGTTTGCTGAGTGTTTGCTACGTGCTCCTCTCTGAGGATGACAGATTACAGAAAGGACAATAAGAATCCCTACGTCATACTTTAAGTTTGGTAAGTTCCCAGATACAAAGCATAGTGGGAGATAGGGTAAGGGTGGGGAACACCCTTGGAAGGAAGATGATGGTAAGCAAACCTGATCTTAAAGATCTGTGTGTAGAGGGAGGTGATGAAGGCCTCAGGATAGGAGAGAGTGGAGAAGAGAGGAGAGGGGTCAGGGGAATAAGCACTGGGCCTACGCCCGTACTTCAGTCTTGCTTTTGTAGGGGAAGGAAAGACTGCAGGCAGATGATCAAGAGAAAGGTATAGAGATTTATTATATGCATGGGAACATCAGGGGGAAAAAATGTGAAGACCTGAAGCGAGCAGAGTTCTATAATGTCTTCACAGAGGGATGTTGATGAGGGATAAAGGCAACCTGGGGAGAGTGAATGATTTAGAGAAAGACGAAGGGGCCCATAGAAGAACAGATGAGAGAGACGATAGTGTGACAAAATTTGGTAGGTGTGGTGTCAATTCCTAGTGTCCTTTCCTATAATCAGTCTTTCCTAGTCGGGGAAATTCCTAGCGGGGCATTTACGACAACTGAGTTCCTTTTGGAAGACATGTCTTTTGACAGATAAGGAGGTTCAGGGAGACAGAAAAATGCAGCTCCCTTCACTTGCTGTCTTTTAAACCCTTCCAGCTCAGAATAATCGACATACCAGCAGGGCATACTTTAGCATGTACCAAACTCCTTCACTTTTATTTTGCTGAGCCATGAAAATATTCATCCTTTTCTTGGGGCACCCTAACCCCACCAAGAACACAGAGAACAGAGCTTTTATCTAATGAGATGGGCACAGTGTTGATCCTGACCTCTAAGGAACAACCTGGGGTTCTTGTAAGAAGTCAGGATTAAGGTTTAGAGGTGCTTCCCTGAAGATGAGCAGTTTTTATTCTCTTCAAAATTTTTTTCCCTGCCAAAAACTTTCCAGGGCTGTGGAAAATAAAGATACACAGAACTAGAAAGACTGAGCAAGTGGTAATCCTGTCAAGAGTTTTTTTTGCAGGTTATTATGTGTTAATTCGAAACACATTGTTGCTGAGCATGGAATTAAGGATGCTCTCACGCTCAGTTGCAGTGAAGCCAGTGCATTCTGGGCATCACTCTTATGAATGAGTTTACCTCTTAGCCCTTGGCTAGTGCCTCCTGCTTTGCCTTCTGTTTGTACTTTTGACAGGCAAAGATGAAGGCCAGTGGTATTGCGCTTACATTAGTTTTATTCCGAGGAAGTGGTTGTTCAGTGATCTTGGAAAAGTCCAATGCAAATATGTTACAGCAGGTGGCAGCCTTTCCCCAGGAGAGAAAGAAGAGCTAATGCAAAATTGGCTTTGGTTTCATAGTTGAGTTTTATTAGCTTTACCCTGACGTGTCAGGTGATTTACCTAGGATCTGAAGTAGAGATTGGCTTTATCACAGAGGGAAAGAGAAGCAGGTACCTGGACCTGGAAAAGGGGAATGTGGGCTTGCTTCCAGGGTCAGTCCCATACTGCTAGCTCTTAGGAGCTCAGTGGCTCCCTTGGGGAGTCTGGTCAAGTTCAGACACAACTGGGCATAGTGGGCAAAGGTGTCAATTTGAGGCTCAGAACAGGCTCTGAGCAAGGCTATAGGGAGGCACAGAACTATTGCCAAGACACAGAAATGAACAAATCAAGAACAACCATGCTGGAACTGGGGGTATAACTCAGTGGTAGAGAGTTTATCTAGCATTCTCGAGGCTCCAGGTTCAATCCCTGGTACAAAAATATTGAATGCATTTATGAACGAACAAACAAATGAATGAATAAATAGAATTACCCTGCTATGTATTCCAAGGTAGGAAATTCGATAGAAGTAGTCCCCTTTTCATTGCAAATCCATAAAGCCACTTTTGAAACTAATCTGCCATTTGAAAAATTAAATTATGTGCATACACATTTTCGAAGTGCTTGGTGGAAAGTCACACTTGGTAGAGAAACTCACCCTGGAAATAGATCCACTTTGTTCTACCTTTTTTTTTCTTTCCTGTTTTTGGGGTACTGGGGATTGAATCCAGAGGCACTCTACCACTGAGCCACATCCCAACATTTCCAGTTTTCTTTTTTTTTTTTTTAAATTTTGAGACAGGGTTTCACTAAGTTGCCCAGGCTGGTCTTGAATTTGCAATCCTCCTGTCTCAGTCTCCTGCGCAGATGGGATTACAGGCATATGCCACGGCACCAGGCTGTTTCTTGCTCTCTTAATGGTAGGATTGTACTTCTCACTTACCAAGGAAGTGTTACAGAGAAAATCCTGTCATTCAAAACCTAGGGTAAATGAGGAGACATTTACTAAAGTCCCTACAGATGGAGTTACTTTGTGCCTGAAGGAAATGGGGGTGATTAGACAAGGAGACAAGCAGAAAGAAACCAAGGGACTAGCTCTGACTAATGAAATTAGTAAGACTTAAATAAAATTAAAATGAAAAATTCAATTCCTCCATTGCACAGGTCACATTTCAAGAGCTCTACCATATTGGAGTGAACAGATTACTGACAGAAGCTCTACTGAATAGCACTGGACTAGAGGTGGAAACCACTTGTTGCCAAGCAAAAAGGTCAACAGTTTAGAACAAACCCTCCCTGGCATATGAATTATTGTACTAATAACTCCCAAGTGGGGCAGGGGTTTCAAATCATTTCTTGTAATCCTCACACCAACCCACACTGATGTTGCCAACATTGGTTGATACCTTTTTACTGTAGGCCAGACACTATCTGTTGTCACAACTCATTAATCTTTACAAGGACCCAGTAAGGTGAGTACTATTATTCTTCCTATTCAATGGATGAGGAAACTGGGTCAGAGAAGGGCTTTAGTAACTTACCCATGGTTATGTAGCATAAGGAACAGGTAGGATTCAAACCCACATCTTTCCAGAATGGAATAATTGAAGGCAAGGAAAATGACTAGCTCGCTCTGTATGAGTAAAATTTGCTTTTGAGCCACTATGCCCCAAGACAGACCCAACTCTTAGACTTTTTATCACATAATTCTCTTTCTGACTGAAGAAGGCTTTTTGCCAATTCCATAGAGTAACAATGATCCTGCTAGCCAGGATATGAGATACTTCCTTCCCCCAGAGCAGAATCTGCTGTCTGCACAAGGAAGTTGGTTTCTCAGAAGCTCACCTTAGGAGAAACAAGCCTATCTGGGTGAAAATTTCAAAGTAAAATATTTTTGTTTAAGATGAAAATGAAGATTAAAACTATATATGGGTACATGCTATTTTCTCTCACTTGTGAGACTGTGAAAAATTGTTCTGTTTATCTGTGTTTGGCAACTTTTCTACATGAATATGTATAGTAAAATTAAAAATTCAAAGTCAGACTTTGTTTCCTAAAAATTGTGAATTGGCTTTTGTTCCTAGCCTTTCAATAATGTAGTAAATATTATCAGTATTATTTGATGCTAATAGTCAATGAAAACGCTTATAATTGAGTGCTAGGTACGTTAACCAATAGCAGAGGAAATGTGGAATTTAAGGTTAAAAAGAATGCTAAACAATGTCTAGGAACTCAGTGATTCTCTGTATATCAGGACGCGGTTATTTTGTGTTCATGGTCCCATATTGTGTCGTACACGTACACTTCAAAGTGAGGTGCTGTCTGGTAGGTAATAAAACAGGCTGTGAGATCACAGCCTTTATCCTCAGTTGGCATCACATGGTTTCTAAATAGGAAGAAATTGAGAACTGGTATTTCCTAAGGTTCTTTTCTCCTACAACATTCAAGATTTTTTTTTGGTAGTTTTAGTTTAGTAGTACATCTTTGTGTGGATATAAACATAAAAAGTTGTGTACTTTGAAGTTTGTATACATTTTAAAATTAGATTTCTTTAATTAAATCTGGTGTGTGTCTAAAGGATCTCTTGATATATTTTTAGTTAAACCTGTAGGTAAGTCCACTATGAAAGGATAGCCAAATAAGACGGTAAACAGGGTTTTTAGCCCAGTAGTAGAACACTTGTTAGCATGTGCAAGGACCTGAGTTTGATCCTCAGAACCACCAACCCCCCCCAAAAAAAACCCAAAAAACAAAAAACAAAAAGAGAGAGAGAGAGAGAGAGAGAGAGAAATTAGCTAAAAATTTTCAAATGTCTAAGTATCCTGAGTGAAGTTTAAGGAATCTTCATTTTAATGGCTAAGGAAAGTGATTTTAAACACAGGAGGGAACCCAGAGGAAGATGATATAGAACCAAAGAATCAGAACCACTGCCCACCCCCACTACTCAGGCTTCCATTTAAAACCAGTTCCTGCTTAGAGAGTAATTTAAGTGAGGTGGCTATAACCCTGAAGTTACAGAAAACGAAAGATAATGTGAATTCCCAGCAGTCATCTGCCCAGGCAGTCAGTTGAAAAGGAAGAATGAACTGGAAAAGGGTAACAGACTCATTCCACAGGTGGTGCACGCAGCTGCAAGGTCTTGGGTCAGAGAGGCCTTCTCAGAAACAGAGAAATATTCAGCTCAGCGCCGTTTGCTCTTATTCCCTGGAAGAGTACAGACCTGGCAGCCTTAAAAAGGAAGAGTCCTGGAATCAAACCAAACTCCTTTGTGCTTCCTGTTTGGCTGAGAGCAATTTGAAGCAAACAAAATCCTGAGATCAATCAATTTTAAAAATTTATATATGTGCACACATACACACAGGCATCATTATATTACCTGATGATATCAAATAATCCACTTTTATCAACTAAATTGGTTTTGCAGATGGCCTGGAGCTACCTATTTGTCTCCTGTTTTCTGCTTTTCATATTTGGATAATATTTCAAATAACTTTTCTTTTCATTTGATGGAAATAACCAAGTGAGGGTCACTGAGGTGACACTGGGACATGTTTATTCTTGGTTTCATGTTGCACTTCTAGTTTCATAAATAAGGCTGCATTTGAGCTTGGTTTATGGAGTTCAATTTACAAGCGTATCCTCCACTCTGTTTTATTCCCACCCTCTGGCTTTTCGTGGATGTGTGTTTTGCTCAAGTGTCTCCTGAGACTTGAAGGACCTGCTAGATGGATGAGCTTTGAGTGCTGCTCATCAGCTGTTTACATGGATGATCTCAAAAAGCAGGCCTCACCTCTCATTTGAGGGATGAACAAACTTCAAGACAGAAAGTTGGAGTTAAACCTCTTTTAAATTGTTTTTTATTCTGGACTTCAAATGCAAAATCCTGAAGTTAATTCTCCTCGCCAGATCATGGTATGTGATCATCCATGCCTGGCCTTTTTCTCATTTTATTTTACCTTATTATTCCTACCCCCTATCATTCTCAGCCTTGGTAGCCATTCTAATGTATTTAAATATGTGATTGGATATGCACGAATTCTTGTTTTTTTAATATAATATTGTTTTATAAATGTATAAGTTTAAATTCTGTAATGTTCAATGGCTTTCATTCTTTTCTTGATATTTTATGCAGAGCTATTTTTAAGTTCTATCCGTATCTAGTCCACCTCGCTCATGTCTTCTCTCTGCTGCATAAGGTTCTATGTTATGTGTCTGGCACTTTGAACACATCCATTTCCTGAGTGATGGATCCTCTAGATAGCTTCTAACTCCTTTGTACCAGCACCAGCTCTGTAGGAGACATCTTTGTACAGATCTCCTCATGAACCTGTGTGAAGAGGCATTCCTGGGTGGTAGGTTGTGTATATGCATGCGCGCACACACACACACACACACACACACACACAATTTACAATTACATGCTGCCCAGAGCGCTCTGGAATAGCTGTATCTATGTACAGACCCACCATCAGCACAAGAGGATTCTTATTTCTTACATCTTTGCCTAGACTGTCAAAATTGCCCAAATTTCTAATTTTTACAAATCTATGGGGTGTATGGTGGTATCTCAAAGACTTTTTTATTTATTTTTTATTTTTTATTTTTTTATTTTTTGGAACCAGGGATTGAACTCAGGGACACTTGGCCACTGAGCCACATCCCCAGCCCTATTTTTGTATTTTGTTTAGAGACAGGGTCTCACTGAGTTGCTTAGGGTCTCGCTAAGTTGCTGAGGCTGGCTTTGAACTCGCGATCCTCCTGACTCAGCCTCCCAAGTCGCTTGGATTACAGGTGTGCGCCACCACGCCTGGCCAAAGACTTTTTTATTTGCATTTCTCTGCTTACTACTGACAATGAACTTCTCTTTAACCCTTCTTAGGTATTGCATTTTCATTTCTGAGAACTGACTTTTCATATTTTTGTGAGTATTTCCGTCAGGTGCCTTATCTGATTTACAGGAGCTCCTTACACATGCTAGGTTTTAATTCCTTGTTGGTTTGAGATATCTTCTAAGTGTTCCTTTCAGTCTGTCCTTTATCTGCTTGAATTTGTCTGTGATGGTCTTCGTCGAACAGAAATTCTTGTTTTTGGTACAGTCAAATCTGTCAACATTTTATCTTATGGCTTATTTTTTTGTTTGATTTATGAAGTTCTTTCCTACCCAAAAGTCTCAAATATAGTCTGCCTATGTCTCTATTAGCGTTATTTTTTTGTGCTTTATAAGAGGTATAAGATATGAAAAATATGTGACTGTTACTATTTTTGGCTGCCCCTAACATTGTTTAAAAGAGTACTGGCCACATTGGACGAACCTCACAAATAAGTAAAACTTTCTATTTCCATCTCTAGTCCTGTGTCTCTGTTAGTGAATTGAATGACCACTCTGGTGCAGACTGCTTAGTTGAAGAGGCTAGCCACCCCTCTGTGATGAGGGCTTCAGTAAGTCAGTATCTCCCTGCCACACCCCAGGATCATCTCACCCCTGAGCTTCTGGAGTAACTTTCTAACTGACCTTGCTAGTACTCTTGGCTTTTTCCTATCCATTCTCAGGCCTGTTGCCAGCATGGTAGAGCTTAGAACAGTACAGGCTCATAGCAAGTGTCTTAAATTTTTTTTGAAGTTGTAAGTGGACAGCATGTCTTTATTTTATTTATTTTTATGTGGTGCTGAGGCTCGAACCCAGCGCCTCACACATGTGAGGCAAGCATTCTGCCACTGAGCTACAACCCCAGCCCACATGTTGTCATTTCTGTGTGAAATTTATACCTTCAACTCACTATCAGTGGGATTTATACTTTGAGTTCCTTCTCCTTGTTGGAACCTTAACTGGAAAAAAAAAATCAGCTAAAATTCATTTTGCCTAGCAACACTTAAAAAAATCCATTTTCTCAGATTAAGTAGTTCACATCACAAAATTTACTCACAAAATCATTAACCTCACAATATCATTATCCAAAGTGACTTGTCAACTACTGCATTATACTGTATTGTACTTCGCTCATTTTAGGTTCAGAAAGCACGTCTCCCAATGTATCTCTTTTTTCTTTTTTTTCTTTCAGGGCACTTGTTACTGGTAATTTCTCCCACAGGGAGGAATATGGATCTAATTAGCTTCAATGTCTTTATGAATCAGTGTAATATGTTGTCAGGAATGTGTACATTTTGAAAGGGGACTCCAGGATAAAAGATGAAGCCCTGATGGCAGAAATTGTGGACACTGACACGGGGGTTGGAGAAAGATGTTTGACTTCATCTGTTCCGATCAGAATAAGGACTAATTTTCCTCCATCTTTGGTCAAAAACATGGCTCACTGCAGAATTTAAAGTCCTCGTCTCAGTGTTTGTGCAGCTGCTCAGGACTTTCCAGGGTTCCATCTACTCAATTTTTTAAAGCACATATCAAGGACAGCTTAGCTTTCAGTCTTGAAAATACAAGAAATACCTAAAATTTGTTGGCAATTGTTTTAGTATGCCTGAAAAATCATCAACATTGCATCTCTTTTTGCCTCTTCCCTCTGATCAGCCCTCCCTCCTCTGCTTCACTTAAAATGAAAGAAATCAAGTAAACAACTTGCAGCAATCACGGGACCCTAAAATAGCTGGTGATCTGCAGCAGGTTAAGCTCAGACCAACACACATGCAAATCATTCAAATTGTGTACCTGGTAAATAAAGCTAACAATTTATACTTTGATCTGACTTGATTATTTGAAAAAAACTGTTTTTTTCCCCCTGTGGCATAATTATAGATCCTAGTTCTGTCTTACAGCCAAGTTTCTCACTAGAAGGCAGATTAATCTTATGATTCCTTTACATAGAAATTAGTATTCTCTAACACAGAAATAAAGTGGTATTCACCAGTGCTTGTGGATCTAAAAAATATGTTTTTAGCTGGGGATGCAACTCAGCACTTGAGTACTTGCTTAGCATATGTGAGGCCCTGGGTTTTCCCCTGCACAGCTTCCTTCTTTTTGCCTCTGGTTGAAATTCATTGATTTTAATCCCACAAATATTTACTGAGTGTTTACTATGTACCAGGAAAGAAACACAGTGCTACAGAAGACAAGCTGAGTCCCTATTTAAGGTGGTTGCATTCCAAGTGAGGAGAGGACAGCTAGCAAACATGCAAACAAACCAAATAATGCAATTTCAGTAACTATGGGCTGTGAAGAAGATAAAACGAAACAATATGGCAGATGTTACCTGGGGTGTGGTGTAGCTAATTGGTGACATCGGAGTTGCAAACAGAAGATGGAGAAGGATGCAGCAGAGTGATGATCTGCGATCAAAGAAACAGTAAGTGCAAAGGACCTGTGGCAGAAATGAGCCTCATATATCTGAGGACAGACAGGTGGGCTGTATTCAGCACAGTAAGAGGAAAGGCTCATCAGGAGGTGAAGAAAGAAGGCTAGTAAGAGCCAGGATGAGAGAGGCAGAGCCAGGTCACAGAATGATGAGAAGCTGGAATGTTATACTTCTCTTCTCTTTCTTTCTCTCTCTCTCTCTCTCTCTCTCTCTGCCTACATAGAAGTCAGCCTGACCTTGACAAGGCCTGGCTTGTGTCTGTAGTCTCTCAGCCCTCCCACACAGAGACCTGACTTCGAAGGAGCTCAAGTTTTCTGCCTATTTAATCTTTCTCCTGCCTCAATAGGATGTGATCTCTATTTAAAAAAGAACTCTGACTACTTTGTGGGAAATGGACTGCAGGAAGGTTGAAAAAAGAAGTGGAGAGATCAGGACAGTACAGCTGTCCAGTGGGCATACCTGTATTTGCACTTGAAAATTCAGTAGCATTTACCATGCTGACTTTGGCTTCCCTTCTGCAGGCCCTGGAACGTTATGCTGATGTAACAGAGATAACACCTGTGAGATATTAAACCAACATATTTGCCTTCCCAGTAAACCCTTGTCCTCATGCTCCCCACCCATTGATTCAATGGCATGCACTGTGTCATGGAAACAGAAAACCCAGCCAAGAATGGGTAAATCATCACTTAGCTTAGAGTCTCAAAATAGGATAAAAAAAAAAAATCATAGCAAAACAATAGTTTGAAATCAAATAATTTTAGTTGGCAAAAGCCACACTCCGGTTGAAAGAAAAAAAAGATGAGTTTGTACACATCAGTGAAGAAGAGCTGGGAGGACTGCCCCAGAGCAGGTCATAGGTAGAGCCAAGAAGAACACAGGATATGACCTCAGATCCATTTTCCCAGACTGGTAAGGAAGATAAAAGTTAAAGCAACAGGCAGGAAATTAGGCTATTTGGGGAGCAGAAGCACAGGGTTACCCCAGATGAGTGGAGGTAATGCCCTGAAGAAGAAGAGGTATGTATCCACTTTCCATTTGGAACTGAGGCAACTACAGAGAAGCAGAGATGCTGTGACTGAACAAGGACAGGCCTTGAGCTTCCAGTTTCTTGGGGCCTGTGCATGCTCTCAGGAGATACAGTGGGAGAATGATGGAGGCTGACAGGATGAAGGGTCTGGAAGAGGCCTGGCCTTGAGCTAAGAAGGTGCAAGGCTTATGCTGTTCACCCCTTAGGGCCAGGGCTGGGGATGGGGCCATCAGAAACTGAAATCAATGTAGGCTCAAAGGCCAGAGGGAACAATTTCTTAACCAAAGGAGGTGGGAGGACCTAGAGAATGGCAAATAGATTTTTCCTGCACCTAGATGACGTCTTGGGAAAAGGAAGGAGGAGGAGAACCCTTGGGTGAGGGAGAAACCTTGAAAGATGGAGTGATTTGCCAAAAGACAAATTTCCCAGTTTCTAAAGAGACTCAGATATCTTTAATTGGCAAGACCAAGTCTTCCCACCTGTGTGTGGAATAGGGACTTTCCAGCAAGAAGTCATTATAAATAATAAGGTGACTTTGTTTTTGCATAACTGATTTTTAGTGGGTACAGAAATGGGTTGAAAACCCTGCTACCTGTTACCAGATGAAGAGAAGTCAGCTTGGTGTACCTCTGCCTAAGATGAAGAGAGGGGAAGAAGGGGATGGAGAGGGGTATCAATTCAGTCAATAGTGATTACCTCTAGGAAGGGTGACTGGGGGAAGGATGACTGAGGGAGGTAGATATATATTTCATAGTATAACTTATGTACCTTTTGTGTTTGTTCTATGTGCATGCATTAACTATTTAAAAAAGAAATTAAAACAGGAAAAATAAGCTTCTGAAATGGAAAAAAGCAGAAGCATATAATCTGATATTCAATGCTTGATGATTAACATTAAAAACTTTTCATCTCATCAGAATTTTGATTTCCTTCTCCTCAGTGTACCTTTTGGTTATTCTTTTCCCCTTTGTTAATGTTTGTTCTGTGAGTTGTCGTGCCTCTCCAGCTAACCCAAACCCCACATATCCTGCAGATGAGCTATCCTTTCTACATGGGAAAATAATCCCACTGAGTCAGTCTTTTTTGTTGTCCTGGATTGAGTCATGGGAAGGATCCATAAGGGGTATTTACACCCACTCTGGCATCACACAGCAATGGAGAGGTAGTGGAAAGAACTTGGGTCCTGGAGGCGAACTTAATAGGACTTACTTCTGCCAGCACCTAGCTTGAGGTCCTTGGGTGGGTTTTGAGTTTCTTAGTCTACACATTTGAGTAATATAAAGCTCATTGAGTTATCTGAGCACAACGCCAGAACTGTTCTGATTACCTTCAACTCCCCGACCAAGAGAACAGAGACTAATTTTTGTAAAATCTAGCATCTAGCCAAACTCAGCATACCTCTTCTCCCTGTTTCCCTCAGTTTCTACCCAAGATTTAAGCCCCTTCCTTCGTCCGGGGTATCCCTTACTCTCATTTCCATTCCCCCCTGTATTTCACTGCTTTGATTCAACCACCCTCAGTTCCCTCTTTTATTAATGAATATGTTTTCATTTGCAGGTAACAGGAAACTCAAGTCTAACTCGTTTGAACACTAAGGGGATTTATTGGCTCAAATAACTAACAATTTTCACAGTGGCCAGGGCCTTGGGGTTGGTTACAATTCAGATGTACCAAGGACGCTGTGTCTTTTTCTCTCCACTCTGTCACCCTCAGTGTCAGCTTCATTCTGGGATTGGCCCTCCTGCTTCTTCATTATAGCCAGAGGGGCTGAGAAGGAGTGAGTCTTCAGACATCAAACAAAAACCTGACCTTTCATTAAATGGAGGAGCCTGAATCAATCGTGGTGACTAAGGGAATGCAATGCCATGTGCTAATTCCCTTAGAGAGGACTTAATTATCCACCCTTAAGTCAGTCACAGTAGCAAGGGAGCTGGGATTGCCATGATTAATTTAGACTATTTGTTCTTAATTGGGAGCAGTACGATTTCCTTCCCACAGTCATGAAGTTCTTAACAATGGGGGTAGTTCTAAGAAACACCTCATTAGGCAATTTTGTTGTTATGCGGACATCACAGAATGTACTTACATAAAACCTAGGTGGTGGTATTAGTTAGCTTTCCATCACTGTAATGAAATACTTGAGACAATTGACTTATAAAGAGAATAGTGTGATTTTGGTTTATGATTATGAAGGTTTCAGTCCAAGATCACACTTTGGGCACTTGGTGGGGGTGGTAGATAGATCATGGATCATGGCAGGAGCACATGGTGGAGCAAATTGCTTATATCACAGGCAGGAAATGGAAGACAAAGAGATTGGGGTCCCACAATCCCCTTTGAGAGCACACCCAATGACTAAGGACCACCCATAAGGTCCTACCTTCTAAAGGTCCAAAGCACCTCCTGATAGCACGGCCCTAGGGACTGAGCCTTCAGCACATGGGCCTTTGGGGGACATTCAACAAACTATAGCAATGGTTTAGCATACTACATACTAGGCACTTACACTAGGATATAAAGTATAGCCAACATCATATTTGTAGCCTGTCATTGGCTGAAACATCATTAGATGACACAATTGTATATGCAAATGTTGTTATAACTAGTAGGAGTGCCACTGGCATGAGGTGATGGCAGTGGGGAGACTAGGAGCATCAAATGTCTTGCAATGCACAGGATGGTCCCGTTGGTTTCCCCCAGATGCCAATACTGCCCCTGTAAAGAAAGACTGGCTTAGACTGGCTTAGCACACATTCCTGAGGCTGGGGGTTCAGTTTTCTCTGAAGTACGAAAGTCACATTTATGGGATGTGATGAATATCTGGAAAAAAAATGACTAGATCACTTAACTCCTCTCTAATCTTTATTGACTCCCTGTCTTTACTTAAATCTCTACTCAGACTATTATCTGTTACCTTAGCTAACCTCTTAACAATATTGTTTACTTAGTACTCCCATTCTGTTGCACTTATCTAGACAAACTCTATTGTGGCCTTGACTCTGGTATCTATCATAGGATCTCTTGAAAATAGGGGCTCAGAAATTTAATTGGACATGGTCATTCATAATAAAGACTATATATGTGCTGGGCACAGAGGTGCACATATGTAATCCCAGGGGCTTGGAGGCCGAGGCAGGAGGATCACAAGTACAAAGCCAGCTTCAGCAACTTAGCAAGACCCGTAGCTACTTGAGAGACCCTGTCTCAAAATAAAAAGGGCTGGGGATGTGGTTCAGTGGTTAAACACCCCTGGGTTTAATCCCTGATACTAAAAAGAAAGACTACATTTGTCAGCCTCCCCATGGGACTAAGCTCTGGTCAATGGATTTAAGTAGAACTGGCATATACCCTTCTCCTGGTACTTATTTCTTCCTGATAGGTAGAATACAAACAAAACAGATAGGGCTGAAGAAACCACATTGAACCATGACACAGAAACCAAGTGCTGAGGATGGCAAAGAAAGGAACTAGAAAGAATCTGGATTCCTAACATGATGAAACTCTATTCCAGCCTTATTCATCTACCTGGATTTTTACGTAAGAGAGTAATAAACTTCTTTCATGTTTAAGCAACTGTTATTTGGGATTTTCTGTCATTTGTAGGCAAACATAACTAATACAATAATATTAAGTCAATCTACCCATCCTTATATTGGGGGTCCTAAATATTGATGGTCAAAGCACATAATTAAGCAGGTCAGTGCCAATGTCAAGCATGTTCTCCAATCTCAACTGGGCCCTCAGGACTGTCCAGCAGTCTCTCCAATTTTTTCCAGTAAACACTTTAGGCCTTTTTCATGCTCCTCAGACTTTACACTCTTCCTTCTCCCACCTTCCTTTTCAGCATTGACCTCTGCTTATCTCAGATGGAAAAGAAAAGAAATCTTTAGATAAGGACTTACCTTTAGATGGGCGGGGGGTCCCTCCACTATCCACCTTCAAGATGATTTCCCTCCCCTATTCCTGCTTCCTTTCAGCTTTCAAACATCCTCAAGTAGCTCTCATCTGCAAAACAGAACCAACCCACCAACCAACCAACCAATCAACCAACCAACCAACCAACCAACCAACCAACCAACCAACCAACCAACCCTTTCATTTGACTTTGCATCCTCTTCATTTTTCTCTTCCTTTCTTCCCTTCTCTCTTTTTTGTCACCCTCTCCTTCTCCTTCTCTTCTTCACTATTGTCAAACTACTTGACTTTGTTGAGTCTACACTTCTTCATCCTTAAGGATCTTCTCAAAATCTTTGGAATATGGTTTCCTCTTATTAGGGTCATAACACTTTCTTGGTAGTTAAATCCAATGGACATTTCTCAGGCCCTAACTTACTTTTCTCCATAGTAATGTAACATTTTAGACCATGTCTTCTTAAAGCATTCTCTTCTCTTGGCTTCTGTGACGTGGATTACTTCTGATTTGATGCCTCCCCCATCTTCCAGCCCCCATATTTCTCTCACTCTGTTATGGGCTCTTCTTCTTCCACCCTACTCCTGTTAATCTCAGTCCTTCTAGGTTATGGCTTAATGGGAGATTTCACTCAATTGTAGAACCTTTCTTAGGCTTGAATGATCCCTAAATCCATATTTCTAATGCTCTAAGAAATCCTTATTTCTTTTGGGTGCTCTAAACTCATATGCCCAACTGCCAACCAAACATCATCATGGATATCTCATAGTGATCTCAAACTGCATGCATCCTCCTCCCCTTCCCTGTTATAAAACCCGCATCTAGCTACGCAAGCAGAATCATGGTTCCTCTTTCATCCAACCAACCACATAGTACTACCAAGTGTACTCTTTTTTAAAACAACTTTTACTTTATTTTTATGTGATGCGGTTGAGGATTGAACCCAGAGCCTCACTGTGCTAGGCAAGCACTCTACCACTGAGGTATAGCCCCAGTCCCCCAATTGTACTCTTAAAGGTATTAAAATATGTTTCAGGTCTGCCCACCATTCTCCCTTCTCTCTCACTTGGCCAATGCTATAACTTTCTGTCTCTACCTCCAGACTTGCAGGCTGATTCTCCACAATGCATCCAGAACGACCTTACAAAATTAAACATCTGATCTTGTCATTCCCTAATTCCCAACCACCCTTAGGTTAAAGCTCAACATCTTGATTTCAAACTAACAAAAGACCCTGTCTGATGTCTCCTGCCTGCATCTCTGACCCCTTTTCTTGCCATTCCCTTCCTTTTACTGTCCACTTAGCCACATTCAATTTCGGTTTCTCAAATACGCACTACTCTCCACTGGTGCTGACTCTGCCAGCTAAGCTGTGGTCTCTGCCGG
This sequence comes from Glaucomys volans, assembly GCA_020662805.1. Classification (NCBI taxonomy): domain Eukaryota; kingdom Metazoa; phylum Chordata; class Mammalia; order Rodentia; family Sciuridae; genus Glaucomys; species Glaucomys volans. Next base: position 254,821 of record JAJEJO010000339.1, on the reverse strand, counting down.
GAATCCTCTTCCCACCACGCCCCCTGCCACCCTGCCTCTACCCATGACTACCTTCCTCTTCCTTCAGATCCCTGATTCAGATTGCTTCCTTCTAGAGCCCCTTCTCTGACTTTCTGAGTCGGTTCAGTGCTCCTCCTATGTGCTCCCAAAGGATCTTCACTTCTGTCCTACACTATATTGTAATTACTTACTATTAGATTTTCAGCACATGAAGGTAGAAACCATGTTTATTTTATTCATCTTTGTATCTCCAGTGCCTTTCACTTAGCTCAATATATTTTTATTGAATAAATGAATCCAAAATAGGTATTCAGTATTCAATATGTGCTTACCTTTCATAGTGGATAAACATGTCTGACTAGTCAGACAATTAAGTGATATTCAGCGTAATGACCACTCTCACTGTGAGTGAAAAGCAAGAATTCCTTTCTCCAGACATCTTTAGTTAATGTTTTAAAAATACTGCTAATTTTAATAGAGCACTACAAATTGTGATGATCATGCAGAGAAAAAGATCAAATTCAAACCAACTCTTGGTTTCCAATTTAAGGTGCCAATGGGCCTCCTCTTTGATGTGTGCCCAAGGGTCCCAAGAGCAAGAAGAAAAAAGTTTATCACAACTGTTAGCCAAGACTCTTACTACTTTCTTATTCTACTCAAAAGGGGAGTTCTGTCTCCTATCCTGTGACCTCAAGGTTGCTAGAAAATTAGAAATAGCTCTTCAGCACATGAAGGATGAAGGGTCCAACTCTAATCTGCTAAAATATTCAATGAATATTTAACTGCAGGCTAACTGTATGCAAGGCATCCTCTGTCTTTTCATGTTCTTCTTAGGTTTTATGAAAGATCAAACTTTTGGCTCCTGTTATTTCATTCTCTCACACAGTCCTCCATTCAAGAGAGGAGGACACTAATTCCATTGAGAAAGCTCCCCTAGACTTTAAGAAGAAGAATAAAATCAGATAAACAGTTTCAGACCCAGTCATACAAGTCCAGATCCCATTACTAATTTATGATTCTAAAAAGAATGTTGCTGAGTTGTTTGTTGAATCTTATCGATCGTGATGTACACTCTTGTATCATTCCAGGATAGAGCAGCCCTGGCACTTCTTTGTGAGATGGCTGGTCATAGGATAGTTTTCTTCATGAGAAAATAATTGGTTAAAGTATAGGATCAAATTTGAAATCTATCAACAGATCCACTGTACTACCTCCAACTCCACTTGAAAGAGAACCAGTGATCTGGAATTCCATAAACACATGGCATTATCTTCTTGGCATCCCAGGTAGGTTTAGATTGCTTAGAGGCAACACCAGAAAACAAAAAGGAAATGCTGGCATTTTAGAATTGCTGTGTTAGCTGGAAATGAGCAATGCAATCAGAAGCACACAAGAGAGGACTTCAAGGGTCAATGGGTTCTTTCCAGCCAGGAAGATGGTGGCCATGCATAGGACTCCCTTTTAATTATACCTAACTCTCAAAATAAAGCCCATCACTGTTTCATAAAAAGAAAACCTTTAAAGAAACAAAGTAATAAAGCAGACTTTCTGGAAATACTTAACTGATGTGGACTTATTTATGTGCAAACCTTTTCTAGTAATGATTGGGTTCTGTGATCCAGTATAATGAACAATAATGACAAAGGTTAATGTAATATTCTCAGTGTAGAAATGTACGTATTTGCATGTTATATTAATTCCTTCAGTGATGTCTCACCCATTTTGTAGTACATTTCATTGGTAAGCAGGCTTAATTCATCATAATGAAGCAGTGCGTGAAAAGGTTATGATCAAATTTTTATCTGAATCACAACAAAATATTTTTGCAGATCAAAAGCTGTTCAAACTGGTGTCACAGGTCAACATATAATTCAATCCCAATATAGGCTAATAGGAATAGATCCTTAGCATTTGTTGAGAGGGAATTTTTTTTTTTTTTTTTTTTTTTTAGTGCCAGGGATTTAAACCCGGGGTACTTAACCACCGGGCCTCATCCTTATCCTGTTTTATATTTTTATTTAGAGACAGGGTCTTGCTAAGTTGCTTAGGGCCTTGCTAAGTAGCTGAGGCTGTCTTTGAACTTAGGATCTTCCTGCCTCAGCCTCCCAAGCTGCTGGGATTACAGGTGTGCACCATCGTGCCTGACTGTTAGGGAATTTTTATGTTGGGTCACCGCTGTAGAAGCACTGTGTACCCCAAATCACACCCTTTCAAGAAGTGTTTTCAGCTATGAATTACTTCAGTTACTCTTTCCATCAGCCATTGAATGACTGAAGATAGTTGTAGTTCATTTAACATACTCTGACTTTGTTGCATTTCAAATAGGCCACAGAATTCTTCAAGTGAAGAGTTGTAAATTTGTTAGTTTGGGACCATCAACTGTACAAGTCTAATTTCATACAAAGGACCAGCACCAGAGGAACTAAGGAACCTAAGGAACTAAGATGAGGTAGACTGAGTGTCAATTCATTGATACCAAAGGGTTGGATTATTTTTTTTCCCCTATAGAATTTCAGGCAATTCATGGATACAGACAGAGCCAAGGAGTTAAAAAGTGTGTTACAAAATTACAGGAAATGCTGCCTGCAGCACAACCGCATCCTCCTGAAGGGCAGGCTGCTTATCTTGATATCTTCTAACTCCCTTCACTCACTCAGTCTCTAGTTTATTCACAATGAATAACTGCCCATTGTTACCTACTCTGATAAAGGAACATCTAAGGACTGGTCTCTCAGGCCAGACTGGATTAAGGCTTGGACTTGTGCCTTGCCTGAAGAATTCCTCATAGTTGTGAAATCCCACCCAGACAACATTTTCAATGGTCCCTTTGTATATAAAGAGGAATTTAAAACACTTTGGTAAATAAGTATGGCCATATTTGAAGTCAGTAGCAATAATGAAACCATAAAAGCACCTTCAAACAAACCCTTGATTGTTAACTCTCAAACTTAAAAAAATCCTAGAACATATACTGAAGCTACTAAAATACTCTTTTAAAATTTCTCTGCAAAAGGCCACATCCCAAGAGTAGTATCTTTGACTTTCATTTAATCACATACAGTATCACTTCACAGTTAAATTACCTTTGCAATAAGAAACCAACTTTGCATAGTGTACTTGACTTAGGGATTCCTGCCATGGTTGAGTTCTTCTGAGTAAAATCAATGAAAACATAATCGACATTTGCATTCATGCAGTATAACTAATATAGAAACGACACTAATAAACTTGCTAGAACTTACATGCTCAGGTGAACAGGTTTTTCTTTTTTCCCTCTAGCTAGTCATCCCCCACCCCCTCCAGTACTAGGGATTGAACCTGGGGCACTCTACCACTGAGCTATATCCCCAGTTCTTTTCAAAATTTTGAGATAGGATCTTGCTAAATTACCCAGGAAGGCTATGAGCTTGAGATCCTCCTGCCTCAGCTTCCCATGGTGCTGGGATTAAGGGTGTGCCCAACCAAATTAGTCATTTTGAGAAGCAATACTTATTCTAGTTGGAAGCAATCTAGTGTGTTTCTGTGTAAGGGGAAGGGGGAGATATTTTTGGACCTCTCATCAAGAAACTACCTGTCCTTCCCTCCTCAACCCCTCTACAAACTGGACTTTGGAGGTAATTACTTCAGGGATTCTAACATTTTACCAACGCTCACAGTGAGAAACTCCTCCTACTACCCCTTCCTCAGCTGCCACTTAAGCCTATTCTTGCTTTGGGAGCTTTGAACTATAGATACCTGACAGCCTATCACACTCTCTCATTCTCTTTTCCCTCTGCATCAGATCCAAATCAATTCCTGCCTCCCCACCTAGGGATTTGCCCTTCGTGGTTCAAAATCTACTCAATTTATGGGCACATGGTATTCAGATTACTCTTATTTAGCTATATTGTGAACTAAGTTTTTAATTTTTTGTTGCTTGACAGTATAGTAACTATTGTCATTTGTTTTCATCTCCATTTCAAATTTCTAAAAGGAATATTTTTTTAATTTACTTGTTGATTCATTGAACACAAATGGAGTACAGCTATTGTTTCACTGGTTGTACACAAAGTAGAGTCACACCATCTATGCGTTCAAGCATGTACACAGGGCAATGGTATCTGTCACACATTCTGTTATTATTTTTACCCCCCACCCCGCCCCCACCCCTCCCTTCCCTCTATGCTATCTATCCTTCCTCCATTCTTGCCACCCTTCCCTCCCGCATTATGCATCATCATTCATTTATCAGAGAGACCATTCGGCCTTTGGATTTTTGGGATTGGCTGATCTCACTTAGCATAACAGTCTCCAACATCATCCATTTACCTACGAATGCCATAATTTTATTCTTCTTTATGGCTGAGTAATATTCCATTGTGTGCAAGTTGGTGCAACCACTCTGGAAAGCAGTGTGGAGATTCCTTAGAAAACTTGGAATGGATCCACCATTTGACCCTGCTATCCCACTCCTTGGCCTATACCCAAAGGACTTAAAATCAGATTGCTACAGTGATGCAGCCACATCAATGTTCATAGCTGCTCAATTCACAATAGCTAGATTATGGAATCAACCTAGATGCCCTTCTAAAAGGAATTTAATGAAGCCAAGTGAAGTGGAAAAGTATCTGGTATGTAAAATAACTACTCATTTCACTGTAAGTAGAAAAAGAAAATAAAGAGCCTTGTCAATGAGTGAACTGGATGATTGTAATTATTCAGGTAGAGAATCAAAGGGCTGCAAGTGAAACTCCCAGAGAATTCTTTTTTTTTTTTTTTTTGAGACAGGTCCCTACTATGGTGGCCTGGACTCAAGTGATTCTCCTGCCTCAGCCTCCTGAGTAGCTGGGATTACTGGCACAGCAACTGTGCCCAGCAGAACTCTTTCACTCTTTATCTTTAATTTCCAAACTAGGCAACCTTTTAAATGAAATCTGACGCAGACCATTCCTTAAAATTGGGAACCATTGTTCACATGACAAGTGGTGTTTTCACTCTACAGACAATAAAAATAAAAGCTATTAAATGCAATGTACTTATATTTGCTTCAATAATCAAAACATATGAATATACCTGAGTCTGGATGACTCAAATTTATGATTATCAGGGTATCAGGGTAGACAGGGGATCGAGGTTCTACTACCAGATCTGTCAAATCAGTGAGAGCTTCACCTAAGACTTGATGTCCTCACCCATAATCTGATTGCCAAGATCCCTCCTAGTTTGTATTCTATTTTTTAAAATAAACAGTTACACAGTAATAAGATATAATACTTCAGGGATGTGCTTGTAGTTCAGTGGTAGAGTGCTTGCCAAGCATGTGTGAGGAACTGGGTTCAATCCTCAACACCACATAAAAAAAAGGTATAAAAATATAATAACATTAAAAAAAGATACTTCAAGACTATCTACAGTAATCTTAATTTTCCCTTTTAATATTTTCTGCCTTCTGCGTCTTTCCTTATTAATCTCAAAATGAAATGTCTGGATGTCATATTTTTTGGTTATAATTGATACTTCTTTTCTCCATGAGAATCCTTTTTGTTCTCTTCTGGCACCTTCCATGGGTTTTCTTCCTACTGCCCTGTCAAACTTCCAGTTAGTGTCACTTTTTTTAGTGTGTCCCCCTTTCTCTGCTTCTCTCTTGTTCAGCCAAGGTAAATGCATTTTCTGATCAAATAAATATCTTCTTTCTTTTTCACTATTTTTTCTAATACTCATAACCCAAGAGTGTTTCAGTAGTTTAGAAGTTGAGTCTGTTTTCTCTAACCAAGAAATAGTTTTTAAGCATTGACCATGTGGCTCAATAAGTATCATATGAGTATGATATATCTCAACTTGCAAAAGAATTTCTTCAATGTATTTCATCATTAAAATGAAGAAGCAGCAGAATGTAGTGGATGTGTACATACAAATGGAGTAAGACTTCCCAAGTTCAAATTCTGAGTCCTTCAGTTAGGTAGAAGTCCTGTGAACCTTGGGCAAATTACATTGTTGTGGCTGATTTCCATTGTAAAACAGAGATAACAGTTCCTACCTCACAGGGTTGAGTTTTAAATAATATCACTAATTTTATTAGTATGGTGCAAACAGTGCTTGACACACACACTCAAATGTTAGCTGTGACAAATTTATTTTATACTGTGGCTTGATTTTGACTTACATAGCTGGGTTTACAATTTAAGAGCAACCTAAAGAACCTAGCATTACCATCACATCACCTAGTACAATGTTTGGACATGTTACTTTAAGACAATTACTAAGAAAACTCTTGATCTTATTTATTTTCTGTTGACAGTGATCAAAGAGAGGCATATTACTTCAGGGAAACTGGTATTAAAAGTCTGGATTTATAAAATAAGTTCAAGAATTCTGTTTGCTACAAATACTTCAATGTTGAAGCAACAAAAAACCTTCAAGAAAAAAAAAAAAACGTACTCTGCCACTATCTTTTATAAAGGATTTGAAGCAGCAAAATATTAAAACTCAGGAAAACTGAGGAATATTTATTTAAAAAGCCAAGAGTGAAGTAAAAAGGTGTATATGGGTGAGAAGAAAGAAAAACTATCAGAAGACTTTAGCAAAAGGAAGTTACTGACTGCAGTTGAAAACAGAACATTTCCTTAGAGGGCAGCCAAAACGAAGACAGAAACGTAAGTGCTGTCCCTTATTTCAATGAGAGGAAGTCCACTATTAATCGTGAGGAAAATTTTTTGTTGATTTGTTTCTAAGCTAGCATGAGGTATATAAAGAACACTGATCATCATGAACGTGAGTATATTGAGAACTTCCATAGCAGTTAAGAAAAATAGAGACATTCCAGCTTTGGCAAAAATCTTTTCTGATAGAGTCTCAATCTAATGTCCAGGATCGCTTCCTGATTCCACTGCTAGAGCACCCTCTCCCTAAACTGTTAAGGCCATTCTTCCAGTTGCTCAGGCCGATTGAGCTGAGCATTCTTTTTTTTTCCCCTTTACTTTGTTTGGTGCTGAGGACCGAATCCAGGGCCTTATACTATGTCAGTGAGCTACACCCCCAGCCCTGAGTTCTTGTTCTTGATTCCTTCACACACCATAGCTGATCTGCCAGCAAATGCCATTGGTTCTGCCTGCAAAAACATCTAGAATTTGATCACTTCTCAAGCAATTTCCACCGTCACTGCCTTGATCCAAGCCACTATGCTCTCTCCAGGATTTCTGCACCGTCTCCTGCTCTCACCTTCACTGTTTAGTCAGATCATGTCATTCTCATGCCCAAACCCTCTAATGACTCCCATCTTACTCAGAATAAAAGCCTCATTCTCAGGTGGTCCTTCATCTAGTTTCATCCCAACTCCTGCTCCCCTTAACCTCTGTCATTTCACTTTATCTGCTACTCTTCCCCTTTCATACCACTTAGCTACACTGGCTTCTTTGCTATTATAGAAATATTCCAAAAGTTTCCATTTCAGGGCCCTTGCCTAAATGCTCCAAGTAGCCACACCCTTCAGCTCCTTCAAATCTTTATTCAACTACTACCTTCCCATCAAGGGAAGGTTCTCTGGACCTCCTACATATTACAAAACACTGCCCTTCCCCACCAGTACATAACTTTCCTTTTCTGCCTTATTTGTCTCATTGGCATGGTTCACTATCTGTCACGTTGCATTTTTTACTTTTTCTTGCTCATTTCTATCTTTCTCACCTGACTACAAACCCCAAGGTGGTAGGGCTTTTTTTCTTCTGCTTCTCACTGAATGTTTAGAACAGAGTTTGGTGCATACTATCTATTCAGTGTCTGCTATGAGTACATAAAAATTTGAGGTAAAGGCATTATAGTATACTTATATAAGAGTGATTCTCAAAGTGGGGGCATAAGATAGATTATAGTTCATTTAGGTAGAGTTTTACTGATCTGATTTGCAATAGGGATAAAACTCTGAACATAAAGACAGACTTCTATGTCTGAACATCTGCCCTTCATGTTTTACCTCATGACTGTAGCATTTTAGATTAGGGAAATTGAAACTGTACAAACTGAGGAACTTTTAAATACAAAATTGCTTGATAAGAGTTAAGCCTTTCTTTCTCTTTCTGTACCAGGGATTGAACCAGGTGCACTGAACCACTTTTTATATTTCATCTTAAGACAGGGACAGAGTCTCAATAAGTTGCTGAATTTGGTTGTGAACTTGGAGAGTCTCCTGCTTTAGCCCCTGAGCCACTGGAATTACAGGTGTGCACCACAATGACGGGCTAGGATTACCTTTCTTTTCTTTTTTTACAGACTGCATTTTGATTCATTGTACACAAATGGGATACATCTTTTCATTTCTATGGTTGTGCACAATGTAGATTCATACCATTCGTGTAATCATACATGTACATAGGGTAATGATGTCTGTCTCATTCCACCATTTTTCATACCCCCCCCCCCCCTTTCATTTCCCTCTTCGTAATCTAGGATTACCTTTTTCAAGAGTGCATTTAAGAGACCTAAAGACAGCCTTTTCTCCTCCTTGGCCAGAATACTGAAATTTCTTTAATACAACTGAATAAGTAAAAGTGTTCTATTAGGCACTGGAAAAATGACAGAAAAATGCTGAACAGAGGACACCTAATGATTTACATTGCTTGAGTTGAATTTGATATAAAATGAACCATGTTTTTTCCAGCTGCTAGGATATTCAGGCACTTTGGGAAGAACATGAAATTTTTATGGTCACTGAGGCACTATTTAAATAGCCCTCTATGCAACTTGCATAGAGCCAACTCTCTAGCAGGACTTGACTTAGAAAAGATCTCCATTATTAAACCATTAACAAGTCCCTCTACTATTAAGAGAAGATTTCCAAAGAGAACCAGAGACTTTAAAAAGTGTTACAATAAATTTACAATAAATGCAACCTCCTTGTCTATTTCAAATGAATATTTTTAGAGTGTTAGGCAGATCTGTCCAGTTTGACTCTGGTTTTCCATTCTCCAATATGCAAAAAGGCAAGACACAAATTCACATATCTATTTTGAAAAGTATTTACTTAGTTTGAATAAATTAATTGCAAATAAAAATTAAGCTACAATATATAGCCTGAATAGAAATGACTAGAACAAATACAACACAGGACTTGATTTCCTTGCATTAGTCACAAAGCATGTGACAATCTAGAAAACTTCAGAATCAAATATGTTTCTCTGAAAAAGGGGTAACAATAGTTATTGATACATCACAACTAATAAACTTATAATACAAATTTCCTGACATGCATTTCCTGAGTGAACTCAATGATCATTTTTAAAAAACAAGGAATTTTGACAGTTGAAGTAAAATAAAATAATTCATGGCTTCTAAGTGACAAGTTCTGCTTTTTTTACCCCCCCCAAAAAACATAATAGCAATGTAATAGGAAAAATTAAAGCTATGCTACCACATATAAAAATTTGCTAGTTAATTATCATACAACTTTCAAATTAAAGGAAAACAAATCAAATGTCTAAAAAATGATTCTGTTATAATCTGAAAATGTACTGATTTCTACAAGTGTCAAAAAGGGTTTGATGTAGTGCATCTACCCATACTTTTCTTGTGGCACATTTAGAAAAAAGGCGAGGGGAAAGGAGAAGAAATTTTTCTCACTTCTGAAAGCAAAGTACTTACTGAAGTTAAGAGAATAAATAGACCTTGCAAGTGTGTCCCTCTACTGTGCCATCACTCGTGCACATCTGCCAACCAAACATTTATTTGAGTCACATTGTGGCACCTCTTATTAGGATTCAAGCCCACAGTTAAGGCTGGTCTGCTAGGTTAAAAATGGGGGGCATTATCGTTCTTTAACCCTTTATCTCTAAATTTTCTAATGCCCAGATAGAGCCAAATACAGAATTAACTAAGCATTTCTTTTTCTAAAAGCAAATCAAGTCACTCTCCTTTCTTGTCAATTTATACTTTTTCTCATGGGAATGATTTTTTTTTTCTCTAGAAACACTGAACAGATGAACCACAGTTTATATCCAAAAAATAAACTTGCCAAATGTTGCTGATACTAAAAACAGATTACTTATCATGGGAGAAAAATAGATAATCTAGATTAAATTGCATATTCAAAGGAGCAATATAAAATGTTTCTTAGCATTAAGTTTTTGTTGTAGTACTACACTTGAGAGAAACATTAAGGAAAAAAATCTTTCCTGATTATCTTCAATGTGGTTAAAAACAAACACCTCTTAGACAATGGTAATTAATATGAACCTGATTTTACAAAGTACTCTAATTTACCAAATTACATATTTAGATGGGGATGGGAGAGAGGCTTTCTTGTTCTTCTTCTTTCTAACTCTGCAAATCCTTGAGCTTTGTGCTCACTAAACTACTATTCACACACAAGGTGTGAAGCCATCATCACCATGCTACACTATCAAGAACATTCTAAGATATTTTCTAAAATAAAGATAAATAGAAAAAAGTTAATATACATGTTGCTGTATTTTACAATGTTTGCAACAAACTGTAAACTAACATAGTTTGAACCAACAGTACCCTCAGTTATACAAAACAATTTCTCAACACTGAGGATGGGTGATTCAAAAACACTAAAATGAAGGCATCAAATTAGACTATGTCTTTTTCTCCTCAAAATATATTTTCAAAAATTGTAATTCAGAAGTCTGGTACTTTCAAAAATTCCTTTGCTTGAGTTTCCCAGATTTTGCTCAGAAATTGCTACTATTTCTTATAAATTTTTAAAAAAATTCTTCATCTTAATGCAAATGATCAGAGCAGAGAAACTGTGACGTGGACAACAGGTTGCAAAACCCAACTCACTTAGCTTATAAATTTATAATGTAGTCCTGTAACAACTGTCTGTTAGTCTAGAGGTCCTTGGAAAATGAGTCTGATGTAGCCTTGTTCACCAGCCAACTGATGTGCACAAAAGGGACAGGCTGCGTGAAAAGTGTGAGTACCATGAGGAAGCGGGATCTGGGACCAATAGGCTGTTGTCTTCTCTGAACACACATGCCCACAAGGGCTAAATGCATGGGTCGGAGGGCCAGCGTCCACATAAAATCCAGCTTCACATCCAAGCCACAGAGGGACATAGGGACCAACAGATCTACACATAGGACATTCACGATCTTTTCCGTCACGTTCTTCTTTGTTTCCCCAGTTATGATAGCCATGTACATGGCCGCAGTTTAGATATACCCATGGTTGTTTTTCATCTACAACATCTTTCCTCTTCATACTAGGAAATGCTAATGTGTTGAACCCTACAGGGCACTGAGGTCGTGCTGCATTGATTTCCTGTCTTAAAGCTTCTAAATGCTTCACGGTAGGAGTGTGGGAAAGGCCTTCTGCAGTACGCCACAGCAATGTTGCACCGCAGAGGTCAATCAATGAGCCATCTTGTAACTGATTGGTTTCAATTTCCACCTAGAGATACAAAATAAAAATTTAAAAAATGCATTCACTATTATGTTTTGGATTTTTACATAACAGATTTGGTCTTAAGGGATTCCTGCTCAAGAAATGAGATTTCCTAGGATCATCCACCAAATAATCAAGAAACTCTTAACAGTAGTTGTGAAAGACGCAAGTTTGAAAACTAAGGATAAAATATTGAATAGTGGCATATCTCTTTTTATTCTTAAAGACAACATACGATTAGAACACCTGACTAAACAAGAAGCCTAATATTTTCAATTAGGTAAAAATGGCCAAAGATACTTAGACTAAAGTTAAAAGGTTAGGATACTTAGACCAAAGAGGTTAGAGTGCTGTTACCTCGAGGAAAGCTTAGGTTTTCAAATTTATTGACATAATATGTCAGAGAAAATCCTTATAGAGTTTCCTAATTGAAACAATGAGATAGTCTAGTATAGGATTTGGTAATGTATTTAACAGACTCAGTTCTCTGATTCAGTGATAGATTCAAGATTTTTTTTTGAATACACATAATGTGTTCAGTCTAACTCATCGTATATACTGACGATAGCTAAATAAAAAACTACAAAATTCAGTACTTACCATTTTTCCTCTCTGCTGAGCTGATCTGGTTTCACGCAGGCTGAACACATTCCCACACACTGATATTTCTCTCCATATTCCAGGCTTGGAGTCTTCTGTGAACCCATTGCGTGGATGCATCACAAGAACACCATTGGTGGTCAAGCCATCCATCTGCCCATCGGATGTCTTCCATTTGGCAGCCTTTTCCTATAGAAATAATAGTAGTGACCTTACATTTATTTTTAATTCAGAAATAGAAGCTGGTATAAAACAATGCATCATTTAGGAAAAGAGCTTTTTACCCCAAGAAAGATGTTTTTTGATGAATCAAATCCTGCAGCATAAATCCGTGCTGTAAAGGGGGGATTCCGTTCACATATGATTCTACAGGCAAATCTTGATATGGTGCTTTGTACTGACTGTGTATCAGAATTACTTTGACTTCCAGGAACCGTGTCAGTTACTACAAAATCAATAGGACTTTCAGTCGACCGACCAATCTAAGGGAAAAAGAAATATCTATAAACCTATTCAAAGAACACAGTGGAAAATATACTCAAGAAAAGTGAAACATTACGGTGAAAACACTAAGACTGTGAAATTTCATTTTTTTAAAATGTTTTTTAGTTGTAGATCGACACAATACCTTTTTTTCTATTTATTTTTATGTGATGCTCAGGATTGATCCCACTGCCTCACAAGTGTTAGGCAAGCACCCTACCACTGAGCCACAACCCCAGCCCAAAACTGAAATTTCTAACTCAAACTTAGCATACTTAACTTTGGGGGTATCTATACCTTTGGAAACTAATCTTTCATACTCTCTATGGTATAATAATCACTTGAGGCCCTGAATAAAGTAGGGACTTACAACAGAATTTATAAAACCCTCAGAATATAAAGAATTCAGGATAACTCAGATTTCTAGATGGCTGCAGACTATAACCCTTTTGTATGGAAATACATCTACCATGTACTACTCTCCCTTGTTTAACAGGATATATTGAATATTTAAACATATTCTGTATGATGACTCCAGCACATTACACTATGACTACCATTTACAGAAAGCTGCAATGCAATGATGCTTCAGGTGCTATAAGATAATTACATGAAGGCTCGTGTGGCCTTGTTTTGAGGTCTTATGTATACTTCAAAGATTTTCCCACTATTTTTGTTAAAGTTATCAGCTATTATTTCTTGATTTTACTGACACTTTTTTCCAACAAGAAATATCTCCTCTGACCAGCTGTTCTTATTTTGATATGGGTTGAGAAATCAAATAACCAACTTCAAAGAACAGCACTGCAAAAGGTTCTTAGAGCATAAGGGATTCTCAAAGAAGCACACAAAAGGAATTTCAGTGTGACTTTATAGCATTTACTTTATATTGTCTAGATGTTTTTTAAATTTTCTTGCTGGTTCTTGCCCATATTTCTCAAGGTTCCAAGATAAAAGTTCTGGATGGGTGAGGTATTGGAGAATAAGAGACATCTTTAGAACTGCTAGGCAGTAAATAAATTATTTTCATTTTGGAAGTTGAAAAGAAGATAACAAATCATTGGAAAAAGTAACAAAATGACAAGTGTTAACAAGGTTTTAAACATTTAGAAATTATCAGTCTGTTACTATTTGTTACAAAGTTATGTCATGAAAATGAAGAATGTGAATACTGAAAAAACACTGACCCTCTACAAAGATGATTCTTAAAGTCATTCTTTGCATAGTTGAGTCTCAAGAGTTCCTCACATCAGTAACAACAAACCCATCATTATGTGTTATGATACCCCCCAAAAAATATGGAAAAGAGTTCCTCATATCAGCACACTTTTAAATAAAACACTTCAGTGTTTTTGTCCTATCACCAAGTACAGTTTTTACATTTAGTTTGGATAGTTTTAGGAAAAAGTTGGTCGGTTAACAAATGTTAGATTGGCTGTCCCTTTTGTTTATTTTTAAGATAATGATAACCCAAGAAAATGACCACAGACCTTTGAAACTAAAAATATCTCCAAAAATGAAAAGGGTCTTTTAGAGACAAAAGATGTATGCCAAGGACTAAACAGAGAATTAATATTCAGATCAAGCAAAAGCATCTTTTCATTTGGGAAAAGCCACCAGATTGTTCCAGAAAGTTGACATTTGATCTGGGCTTTGGAGAAGACTGAAGACATCAAAGCAATACTGATATTGACAAGTGAGAAGAAAGCTTAAATATCTATAAAGAGAAAAATTCTACATGAATGTGATCAAGATGCCAAATATTTTCTGTTAACTTCAAGTAGTTCTTCCTCTAATTGCTACTATTAGCTTTAAAACTACAAATTTTTCATGTCACTGTTCCCCACAAGAGGAAAATGGTTCCTTGTACCCTATCCAAACTTTTTAGTTTGTTCATGATAAGTTAGAAACTGACGGAGGATTTGCCTCCCTTCTGTCAATCCAGCCTAATTTCCTATCACTTCTGTATACAAGTATATTCTAGCTATAAGTAACTTATTCATTAATTTTCTGCCACACTGCATAAAACGTTTCTGCTATCTCTTTGGCCACAATGCCTTTCTCCTGGTCACTAGCAAGGATCCTACTTGACCTGATAAGAAGGTTCAAATGAAAAGGTACTGCTGTGAAGTCTCTTCTCCATCCTTCTTCCACCCTATCAGAAGTCTGTACTTCACATTTAGGCAGTAGTATAGCATCTAGGCAGGAAACTGAGTTGGAGTTTGAATGTCTGATGGATTGAAGCATAAATGTTCTTGTTCAGTTTAGAAAGAAGATAATCTAAAATGCTTATAAAATCAGTTCCTCAAAGACTATCTAATTTACTAGGATATTTCTGATATATCTCAGATTTTCTGATGCAAAAATGCTTGTATTTTCCATGGGTATAATGACTGTACAAAGGCGGTAATTAGTTTATTATTATACTGGGAAAGATTCTTTATGAAAAGGAGAAACTGACTACAAAAGATAAAGAGATAAGCAAATAAACACAAGGTACTTTCTGAAGCTAAAATTCTGTGATCAAATGTCTAGGTAGTATCCTGATTTAAAAAAAAAAGCTAAACACGTTCTTAACTGTTTGGTGGTGAAATAAAACATGCAAAATCATCCTAAAGCTTTGTGTTAGGCTTCTTCTGTGATCCAAACCTTCATTTGCTTAGTTTTGGTAAAAACAAGGACAAAAAAATACATTCTAAAATTAACCATAGAGACACTAGTCTAAAGGAAGTGTTCCATCTCATTTAAGGGATAAGGGGAGGAAGCAACCTCAAAGAAATATTTTGCTATTGGTTAAAATTAAATATATCTCTGGAACTTTTCATCTTTGTTTACTCTTGTAAAATAAAGAAAAATGGAAAACTAACTGGGACAATAATAATAATAATGATAGCAAAATTTATCAGGAAAATATTTATGTCCTACAAAAGTTTCTTTAGCAAACCTAGTATTAAAGGAGAAGATATTAAGACTTCTGTTTATCTTTGGATTTAACAGTTCTGTAGACTATCAGTTTATAAAAACATCAGCACTGGATCGGTACAAAAATTGATAGAGGTGGGAAAAAAACTTTTACTGCACCAGTAATAACAAGTTTGACATCACATATTTGATATGAATAGTTAGAAATTGCCTGTACTTTTTGTTGCCTGGAGAGGAAGGTGGGAGGTAGTGGCAAAAAAAAAAAAAAAAAGGCATAAATGCATGCAGAATATTTCTGGGTTTCTTTTTTAGCTAACATTTACTAAGAGTTTACTAAGTAGCTAGCACAGCTCTGAGCACTTCACACGTACAACTTATAAGCTTAGCTGCCATGAGGAAGATTCTATTGCCTGCACTTTACAAAGGAGGATGCTGAGGGCTAAGTAATATTAAACAGGAATTCTGATTCCCGAGACATCTCAACCATGCCATAATGACTTTATAAGGTTCAGAAGTCAATATATGTTTTAATGAGATGCATTATTAGAAATTATAATCCTTAATTTAATTATAGCAAAAGTTACTGACAATATATTTTTTTCCTTTGGTGCTGGGGATTGAACCTAGATTCTTATGCATGGTAAGCGCACATTCTACCACTGAGCCATACCCCCAGCCTCCCAATAATAGATTTTTAATTTTTTTTTTTAGAAAAAAATTTCATATGTTATAATACCTGAAACATATCAGTGTTGCTGTCATGAGTATATTCAACCACCACTGTCTGGGCCCGAGATAGAGTGTACGATATGCTATGCTGGTCCTTGTTGCTTATTGCCTATGAATGAAAAAGTTAATAGCAAAGATTAGATCAATCAAATCAGAAAATCAATCAGATCAATTGAAAAATCTCTCCATTAAAAGAAGGCAAAACTATTTTTCACATATATAATACACTTATGTATTCCACCACCCCCCGGAAATTTAGGATAGAAGTTAATAACTCTTGCATAATCTCAGCTATGACAATTGTTTTCTTAGGTTGAGCAGGTGAAGAATATTTTCAAGCAGAGTAAAAACATGAATTTTAAAAACAAAAACTCTAAAATCTGTCTCCCTTGTAAAGTGTTTTACATTATAAAGTAATCAAAACCAAATGCCAAATAGAAGCTGAAATTGATACTTCCTAGGATCTGAGAAGAAAAGAATAAATTCTTTTCAAGAAACTTTTTTCTTACAAGAAACTTATTTTTAAAGTCCTTTAAAGAGTTATATAGTTAACCAATCAGCAGAGTTAGCTGGTTTTCTAATAATTTGATGATTATACAGATGATAAATGTTTGCCATATGCTGTACAGAAAAATTTGTAGAATGATTAAACATTAGCAAAGGAAATGGATATAAAGCTATGACTGTACTTTTGACTTATCCCAAACTAAAAACATTGCTAAAGAGAACTCTTCAGTTTTGTTTTCAGGCCTTTTTTAATGTGTATGAGCTGAAGATAACATCACAAGGGGGGAAAAACCTAGTCATTGCATAAAGGAAGTGGAAACAGGTTGTGTAAAAGGAAAATAAGATACAAAGACACAAGAGAATGATTATACAGAGTAAAGGAACTAAACGAAAAATGCTTCTTTTAAAAATATTTTTAGTTGTAGATGGACATAACTTTATTTTATTTACTTATATGTGGTGCTGAGGATGGAATCCAGTGCTTCACATGTGTTAGGCAAGCGCTCTACCACTGAGCCACAACCCCAGCCTGAATAGTGTTTCTTAATTAGAAGTTTGACATTATAAAGTTTTATCTAGTTTCAAGTTTTAGCTAATTTGTAACAGATAAAGCTTTAAAATAATAATTTTAGATTAAGAACATTAATTTTTTATACCCAACGAGAATAAACAAATATCTGAGCTCTATCTACCCAGGTTTATCAGTTTAACAATGCTACTTTTATTTCTGATGTTTTTTAAAAAAATTAACTACAGATACAACTGAGGCTGCCCGTATGTCCCTCCCTATTCTGCCTTTCTCCTCAGAGGCATACAACTTTAGGAATACAGTGGAGATCATTTACATGCAGGTTGCTAATATTTTTTTACTACACATTTGTTTCATGAATATTGTATAATTTTCTTCACATGCTTTAAAATCTATACTTAAATCAAGCATTAAGCAACTGACTTTTCAAATAATTGCTCGGTATTTAAAACTGCTGCCTTTTGTGTGCTTTGAGACTATAAACTTTAGTTTTTTTTTTTTTTTTTTTTAAACCACTAAACCTACTCTTAGATTAGGGATAAGAACTATGTCAAGTTTGAGTCTCATTGGACTAGAAGGCAAGATTTTAACCACTCATTCCAGATGACTGCCAGACTAAATAATTAAGTTTTCTTCATGACCTCACTAATGTATTCCCACAAAATTTAAAAAGAAAATTTTACTTGATTCCTAAGATTCTTGTTCCCTGCAAAGATAAAAAGAAGTCAACAACAAAACATGAAGGGCATGCTGGGTACAATGGTGCACACCCTGAAGCCCAGTAACTCTGGAGGCTGGCAGGCAGATCCCAAGTTGGAAGCCAGCCTGAGCAACTTAGCAAGTCTCTGTCTAAAAATTAAAAAAACGGTTGGGGATGCAGCTCAGTGGAAGAATACCCCTGGGTTTAATCCCCAGTACCACAATAAACAAAATCTTAAGGGGCATGATAGTAAAAAACCGAATTATTTTAGAGTTTGGAATTACAAACATTTTCCCTGAGAATGACTCTCAATCAGAGGTGGTACTAGCTAAGAAGTTAGTACCTGAAAATGTGTATATTTTGGCTGTCACAATGATTTGACGACTCAAATGACACTTGGTAGGTGGGGGAATCAAGAATATTAAATGTCCTGTAATATGTGGGACAGTCTTGTACAATGAAGAATTGTCACCCCAAATGCCAGGAGCACACTGGAAACACTACAAAAAGTTCCTCAGATTGGGATCATTAAGTCATTTACCTCTACTACTGCTCAGCACAGCCCTTTTCTGCAAAGAAGCAAAAAGAATCTCTTAAAGAGACTGTTCCTTTTCTAACACAGTGGCTCTTGAATAGTAATAGAGAAGGCCTAGGGTCAAGGCTTAAGGACTGTGTTTGGCACTCCAAACTGGATGGACTACTTATTTAAAGATATAGGTACTTCCTGAAGTCAAACAACTTGATAATTTTTCTAATTTGCTCATCACAGTATCAATTCAGTCTGTGTTATAAAACTGGAAGTAGAGGAATAAATAAGGAAATGTAAAGATGAAATATCTACTTGTCTATCATTCTAGGAAAAACACAAGGGTCTTGAAATGGTGGTCTAGCTTCTGGAGATTTTGGGAGGCAAAGGAAAAGGGGCTAGAAGCATTGATAAGGATTGGAGGGTAAGAAATTATAGATACAGATAGAGCTGAGTATTTATTTCCATAGCTTTGATTCACTCTAATAATTACTGAGGTCCTCTATGTACAGGGCACTGTAGTAAAAACTATGACAGTCATGAACCAAAAATAAGAGTAAGCCAGGTATGGTGGTACATGTCTGAAATCCCAAAGACTCAGGGGGCTAAAGCAAGTGGGTCTCAAGTTCAAGGCCAGCCTCAGCTAATTAGCAAGGTCCTCAGCAACTTTAGTGAGACAATTTCAAAATAAAAAATAAGGGCTTGGGTCATGGCTAAGTGGTTAAGTGTCTTGATTTCAACTCTGGTACCAAAAACAACAAAACAAAACAAAACAAAAACAAAAACAACAAAAAAAAATCCACAGAATCTTAGATAAAGACAATTAAGTTTTAAATACTATCTTATCCATCTGATACCTTGTTATGCATGCTATATATCACACTCCTCCTTCAGTCCCAGGGATGCCCCTGGAATAATAGGAATGCATTCCTTATAGGGATAGTCACACAATTCTAAACACTACTAGATGAAAGTCCTGGCCTTATGTTCACATCTTTTAATAAAGAAAGGGAATGTTTCCTTGTAATTTCTATCCACAGATCCTGGTGTGTCATTTAAAATTTAAAAAAAAAAATTCTAATTTCCCTTCTGATAGCAGTTCTTCAATCCAAACAAAATTTCTGAAATAGAATGGGAGGGGAACGCTAGAGAATATAAGCAACACACAAAAGTCGTTCAGTTTCTCTAAGTTTAATTACTTAGCCTTTCTATTTTTATGTTTTTACCTTTGCTGCCTGAGGAGTACACGCAACATGAACAGTGCTGGGCTTTACCCCATTTGCCTTAGGTCTTTTAAACAAAGCAAACCTACTTTTCCTCCTTCCTCTATCGCCATTTGGGAGAGATCCATTATACCTGTTGTGGGAAAAATAAAAAAGATTAGGTGAGCTCTTTTAATACCACACAATTATAAAACAAATGTTTTACTTTATCTTGTAGAATCAATTCCCAATTAATTATCTGTTAGCATATTATAACGATCTCAAATTCCTTTTGGCAATTGCTTATCTCCAGACCAGTTGTCTGGGTATGAAACAAAGTAAGAATCTTTTTGGCTACATCCCAAGTCTCAGAGAAATACCTTTTGTATTATGCATAGCTTTGTGTTATCTGCATATTTTTGTCCCTCTTTTAGTGAACATAATGAAGAGCTGATTAATGGTCTAACATATTCCTTATGACTCACTGTATTTTTTCCTATTTTTAAAACTGTTTTTGCATGTGCTAATACAACATTTAAAAGTATAATGTGTTGTTTAAAATAAGGATTATTTAGATTTCTTTATTAAGCCTTGGCTACCTGAATATACATACACATGTACACATACACGCTGGCAGAGGTTGTCCAACTGAGATGTCTGCTAACTAGTAAACATGCTCTTGTTTTTTAAGCCTTACAACCATGTTTTCATAAAAAATACATGTCCTGAAGACAAGCAAGTTAAGGACTGAAAGAAGTGGCAACAAGTTTTAAAAAATCCAAACAGAAACATTTGGGTGTTCACTATATGGGTAGGTACTGAGTTTTAATCCATACATTACTTCACTTAATATAGTCTGCAAGATTGGCCTTACTGTCCCCATTTTTGCAGGCTAGGAAATAGGCTCAGAGGAATTATTTTCTGAAGGCCACACATGCCACTGGAAAGGCCAAAGCTTGAATCTGAATGTTTGTTATGCTTTTTTGTTTTGCTTCAGTGAGGTATAAGCAGCTAACTCACTAATAATCTTCATTCATTGATCTTCTACCCTGATAAAATCTTTGGTTTGATAATTTCCTATATGTAGTTGGTCAATCTGGGCAGAAATGAGGCAGGGAATAGGGACAGATTTGGAGTTAGAGGAGAAAGTGATTGTAAAAGGGCCTGCAATTATGGTTGACAAGGAAGATCATGTTTTAAAGTTGAGAGGTAATTTACCCCCAAACTGTCATATACAGAAACCATACTGATTCTTTGTTAAAAAATAAAAATTACAACATTTTGTACTGGGAGAAAACCCTTGCTATTTCTTGCTAGCCTTGTTAACAGTACAAAGCAGAGTCACTTGGCTAGTAAGTTAATTTTACTATTCTAGGCTATGTGTTGCCACAAGTCCCACTGTAGGCTCTTTATTCCCCCTCACTACTCTCTTCTGAGTTGCATGGCTCATTCCTCTTCAGGATCCTATGCTCTCTGTTCCCATATTGTGTTCCTGAATTCAAAGCTCTTTTCTAAGAGAAAGTAACAGCAGGAAACAGATAACCCTGTCTGATTTCATTTCTTCTAGAATTGGGAAGAAGCATTATTTGCATTTTAAGACACCAACTACCAGACACAGAGATGAACACTATTGCTAATGATTAACCGAGAAACTTCTAGGTTGAGAGGCAGTTTAAAACCATATACTAATTTTTAAACCTTATTCTTCAATACTCTCAAATTTCCTACTAAAATACTTAGAATAATTAAAAAAATTTTTTTTGTAGTTGCAGATGGACAGAATGCCTTTGTTTATTTTTATGTGGGCTAGAGATTGAATCCAGTGTCTCACATGTGCTATGCAAGTGCTCTGCCACTGAGCTACAGTCCCAACCTAGTTTTTTTTTTTTTTGATAGTTAAAAGCTGTTTGTCAATAATAGTATTAGAATCAATGTGATGTGAAGTTGTAATATTATAATTACTATATTAAGTTTATAATCTTTTAAGTTTGGTTTTTGATAGAAAAAATTTAAGGGCCTTAGATGATCTTATCTAATTGTCATTTTACAGGGGAGGAAAAACTAAGGTCCATAACAGTTGACTTGCCCAAGGTCACAAAGCTAACAGTGTTGGAATAAGCACTGGAATCTAGGATCCATGACTCTCAGTCAAACTCAATAACTCTATGATCTCTCCAGTGTCTCTTTCTCAACTGAAACAACATATTCTTGCTTGAACAAGAACATATACCAATCTGATTCTCAAATATACTAGTATCTAGAGCTCCATTTTAGGCAAAAGGAGAGAAACAGCAGGTGGGAAGGATTATGTTTCCATTTCAACAGTTAGAGCAAGTTTACATTTAATAAATTGAAATAATGGAATCATCTATTCTTCAACCAATAGGCTGTTTTCCTGGAGTTAAATGGATGAGATTACTGTTGAAGCAAACAAGTTAGATACTAGCCTTCAGGGTCTTCCTACTATTGCCAAATGCTTATACAACTCTTTTCGACAATACAGCACAAAGCAGACCTTAAGCACAAAGCATCAATTCCCTCGGGGGTGCAAAACAACAAAATAAACACTCACCTATATGAAATGAGAAGGGGAAGGGAATTTTTGGTAAAGATGGCTAAGGTAAAGTTTTCTAAAAGATGAGACAGAGAAGTAAAACTTTGCCATTTCGGGGGGTAAAGGTAAGACAAAGTTTATGCAGCTTTTAAGCACTTTTAAAAATGGTATAAATGTAAGCATTATAAAAGTTTCTTAATTTGGTAACATTATCCCATAGCTTTAAATTTCTCTTTTGGAAGTTAGATATAAATTATAAAAAAGTGCTTTAAACCTAGAGGCTAAATTATTCAATTTTACATCTCATCGGATATAGAATGCTTACCCTAAGACAATGAGTTCACCATATTTTACTGGTGCTTTGGAAGGATGATTTTCTTGATCAGGAGAAAACATGAGCTTGGCTGTCTTTCTCAAATCTTCGTTTACTGGTCAGGAGCCTTGGGACACCTTTTGCATTATCTCCTAGAAGGGAAAAGTTTTCATTAATAATGTGAACAATGAATTTCAGTCTAAATAAAGATATTAATTTTCAGCAGTCTTTTTGAGAACAGTAGTATGGAAGTCATCACCTGATACATGAAGTATGAGGCATTTTCCACAGTTAGAGTTACAATATTTGACACAAATGGATCCAAATTTAAATTTGGGCCTTCCATTTACAGAAGATGGAGAGGTACTTTCCTTTATTATTTCTTTTTAATTTTTTTCTTTCTTTTTTTTTTAGTTGTAGATGGACACAATACCTTTAATTTATTTTTACATGGTGTTGAGGATGGAACCAGGTGCACACGTGTGCTATGTAAGTGCTCTACCACTGAGCAGCAACCCCAGCCCTTCCTCTATTATGTCTGCAAAGTACAACTGAAACTCTGGACATAATATATAAAATGTAAGATGACACGAAAAGGTTGGGGATATAGCTCAGTGGTAGAGCACTTGCCTAGCATGCATAAAGCCTTGGGGCATGATTCCCCAGGAAAGAAAAAAGAGACAGAGAGAAAAAGGAGGAAGGGAGAAGATGGAAGGAAGGAAGAGGAAAGGAAAGGAAGAGGAAAGGAAGAGGAAAGGAAAGGAAAGGAAGGGAAGGGAAGGGAAGGGAAGGGAAGGGAAGGGAAGGGAAGGGAAGGGAAGGGAAGGGAAACGAAGGGAAAGGAAAGGAAAGGAAAGGAAAAAGAAAAAAGAAAAGAACCCATGAAAATGGAAAGAGGCAGAACAGGTAGGAACCTGAACATCCAAGAATCAACTTGAGAGTGAGTTCTCTCGGTTTTGTTTTTTACTAACACATTCCACATATGGAACTGTAGAAGTCAGCAATCCGGATGTCAACTGATACATATCAGAGAGGAGGAAAAGCCACAACAAAAGCCTGCTTTCTAGTTAAAGGAACAAGAAAGGGCCAGCCTAGCAAAACAGAAAACTTTGGACAATAAATAACTACTCTACTATAGTCAAAGCCTACAGAAAATATTACACCTTCCTCCCGTTACACCAAGAGCTGAGTGGGGAGCCTTGACTTCCCTTTTGTGTACCAGAAAGAAGAGGTCCAATGCCCCACAGTGGTAGCATCAGAGGCCAAGTAGGAAGACGGGTCTTTCACTCCAACAGCCAGGTATATTCTTAAACTTATCCCAGAATTATCAGTAGGGACTACATAGGGGAACTTGGACTTACACTGTGACTCAGTAATAACAAGGAGGACTTTCCTAAGGTGTCAATGGAGGCTGAGAAGAGAAGCTGAACTTCCATATAAATCTGGTGGTAATACTAGAGAAAACATCCCAATAATCTATCACAGTAGTGTCAGGAAAAGCCAGGGAGCTTTAAATGATATCCAGAGCCTCAGAACATAAAATGAAAAATGTCTGTTTTTAAAAAATTTTTTTTTAGTTTTCAATGATCCTTTATTTTATTTATTTATATGTGATGCTGAGAATTGAACCCAGTACTTCACATATGCCAGGCAAGCGCTCTGCCACTGAGCCACAACCCCAGCCCTGAAAAATGACAAAATTATTCGCCATATCAAGATTATAAATATTTAGAACAATGCAAAAGATAATCAGTAGATGTCAAAACTGAAATGACAAAAATGTAAGAATTATCTAACAAAGAGTTAAAAGCAGTCATGATAAAAATGCTTCAGTAGTTACAAAATGCATTTGGGGCAAGGAGGAAGGGGAAAAAAAAGAATATTTCAGCAAAAAGAAGATATAAAGAAGAAGCAAGTGGTAATTTTAGAACTAGAAAATATATTAACCAAAATAAAAGCCTTACTAGGATGGCTCAACAGCAAAATAGAAAGGACCTAGTAAAGAATCAGTCAATGAAAAATAGAATAGTAGACAGTATCCAATCTGAGTAACGGAGAAAATGGTGTGTGTGTGTGGGCAGAGCCTCATTGGTTTGTGGGACTACAGCAAAAGATCTAACATTTGTGTCATTGGAATCTCAAGAAGAGAGAAGAGGAGCAGAGTTAAAACAGTACTTTAAGAGATAATGACTGAAAATTTATATTTGTAAAGAAAAATAAAACTACAGATCTGAGAAGCTGAACAAACCCCATACAAGATAAACCTAAAGACATGCAAGCCAAGATGTATCATAATTAAACTTCTGAAAACTAAAGGCAAAGAAAATATCTTCAAGACAGAAAAAAACAGCATCTTGTATGGGGAAAAAAATTAGAAAGCAAACTTCTTATCAGAAACCATGTAAACCAGAAGACTGGTTTAATTCGGTGCTAAAAGGAATGAACTGTCAACACAGAATTCTACAGTCAACGAAAATAGAAAAGGATATCAAAACATTCTCAGATGAGGGAAAATTAAAAGAAGTTGCCAGAATTGACCATGAAAGAATGGTCAGAGGAAATCCTCAAAACAGAAAGAAACACATAAAAGGAAAGATCCTTGGAATATCAGCAAAAACAAAGAAAATGGTAGCAAAAATACTGGTAAACATAAAAAGCTTTCCTTTCCTTAGATTCTCTAAATTATATCAATGGTAAAAGTGGAAACAACACTGATATGGTTGTAAATGTAGTAAAGGAAATATTAAAGACAATACTGTACTCCTGAGCATTTACCCTGTTTAAGGAATACTTATGTTCACATAAAAAATCTGTACACAAATGATTATAGTAGCTTTATTTGTAAAAGCCTCATAACAGAAACAATCTAGATGTTCTTACAAAATCAATGACTGAACTAGTATATCCATACCATGGAATACTACACAGCAGCAAAAAGGAACAAACTATTAAGAAATACAACATAGATGAATCTCATGAATTATGCTAAGTAAAAAAACACTAACTCCAAAGATTACAAAAATAATCACTTTTATATAAAATTCTTGAAATGAGTAGAAGGGATGATAGGCATGTATTACAAAAGACCAATAGATGGGCCCTTATAGTGACAGAAATGTTCTTTTCTATCAATGTCAATATCCTGCTTGTGGCTGAGGACGTAGCTCAGTGGTAAAGTGCTTGCCTAGCATGTGCAAGACCCTGAGCTTAATTCTCAGCACTGCCAAAAAATAAAACAAAAACCCCAAACCTAAGAAAAATGTCCTGGTCGTGATGTTTTACTCTAATTTTGCAAGACATAACCACTGGGAGAAACTGGCTAAAGGGTATGCAAAATCTATTATTTCTTAATTGCATGTGAATTTACAATGATCTCAAAATAAAGTTTAATTAAAAAATATAAATTTGCCATAAATATGAAAAACAAAAGACAAACACTTCTGATAAGTCAGAAAAATCCCTATACAAAAAATCCTCAAACACTATCATGTCTAGTGCATTAGCAATTTAATGGGACCATGTGTTTCTTTATTTTTTTCTCTGGTTTTCCTAATGAACACTGTTACAAAGGTTTCACAACAAAACTCTTACTATCTAGCCCATAAATATCTTCAGTTTTTATATTTCCACCAATAGGTTTTGTAGAAAACTTGTCAATAAAAAATGTCTTTTTCTTCAGTACACTGAAATACAGTCTATAATAATGGCAACAACAGAATATTCATAGTCCAATGAGATCAACTCAAGAGAGAAAACTTGGCCATTCTGACACCCTTTAATCCTTTGGAAGCAATATAATACTTTCAGACCAGCAATTCAGACAAACATGCTAACTTTATTGAAAGTTCAAAAATACTGATTTATTTTAAAGAAATAAAGCATAACCTAAAACTATTTTAAGGAAAACATTTCCTCCATTCAAATGAACTAAAACAACAACAACCACAAAAACCCTCTCATCTCCCAAAATAAACTTGTTCTTATTGATCAGATTTTAACTCATTAGACTATTTAAAATTTAGGTAACAGAAATTAATATATAGGTATGCTACCATAATTGTCAGACACCAGAGTTGTGTCTTAAGCAAAAATGAACTATACTGAATCAAATTCCCTATTTAGAAAAAGAAACTGATGCTAACTAAAAACTTCTATGTCAAAATTTAGGAGTTTAAGAAAAATTAACTCAAATGAACCAAAGAACAATTTTGGTTTTGTGTAAAAAGATCTTCTTTCTAGTATGCATGAAATCATGGTTGAAAGCTGGGATGTAGCTCATTGGCAGAGCACTTGCCTTGCATGAGCAAGGTACTGGGTTCAATCCCCAACACAGCAAAAAATAGAAAACAAATACAAAAAAATACCCCAACATAGCTGAACATACAAACATGTCCTTATATTCTCTCACTTCCTTCCTAAGAAGCATTCCATTTAAAACAGGAATGCAGAAGTTTAACAAGAGGCCTTAACTGTGCTTTTTCTTTTCAATTAGGATGCTGCCATCAAACATGGAAACATTGCTTTGACACATTTCTGACAAAGAACAGCAAGAATAAAAAATTTAATAACATTAATTAAATTTAATTTTAATTAAATAGCATTGCTTATTTTTGACTTGGCTTTTTACTTAGACTTACTTTCTATTTAAAGGAAGTGATGACTTCTATGTTTAGTAGCAAAAATATTTCTTTAAAAATAAGTTCATTTGCCAGGGACAGTGGTACAGGCTTAGACAGCTGAGGAAGGAGGATTCTGAGTTCAAAGCCAGCCTCAGCAACTTAGTAAGGTCCTAATCAACTCAGTGACACCTGTCTCTAAATAAAATACAAAATAGGGCATACAACCACTGAGGTTCAATCCCTGGTACCCAATTTAAACAGTATTAAGTAGTATCAGCAGCATTGTCATGGCAAAAATATGAAAGTGTCATATGAATGCCTATATTTGACTGATTTAGAATATCATATGGCTAGCAAATATTAGCCTATGTTCTAGTTCTAGCTCTCTATGAAAAATGCAATCTGTTTCCTGATCTCTAAAAATGAAGAGACTGAAGTAGAAATGAAGAGAATTTTGAAGTTAAAAAAAATATAAGCAACCATCTGGTCCTGACACAAGAATTTACACATAACATACATAGCACTACATTATGTAGGTTTAGTTCTACTGTCTCCACAGCAAAAGGAACAATTTAGCTTAGAAAAGGAACTAAAGAGAATAAGGGTAGAGGCTAGCATAAACCCTTCAGTTCTAAATTTTCTTAAGCCCATGGCCAAATTAGCCAAGAAAAACAGTATATTTTCATTTAGACATATTCTTACTCTGCTTAGGTCCCTCAGAATGCCTGATCTTGAAATAATTTATCAGTGACATTAAACTTTCTATCACAAAAACAATCTCAAACTTGTTTTCTATTTCTGTCTTTAACAATCTAAAATCTTAAAATAAAACAATTCAGTAATACTGGTTATTTATATACTTAAACGGTCCAAGATAAACAGTTTTCTTAAGTTTAAAATGGCATATGATTAACTGATATATAATTGGCATTACTAAACTACAAATAAAATATACCATGACAGCTACTTTTTTGGAAACTCCCAATGCATTTCTAACACATGTTGATGGGTGGCTGTCAAAAAAAAAAAAAAAAAAAGTTCCTATAATCTTTATATGAAGATTTATGATCTTCACAATGGGTCAGAGTTTTTAACCACACAGGAGCTAGAACCTGGGCTCCTGAACCTCTTACATGTACAGGCCAGGCCTGTGCTTGTGCCTTCACTCTCTTTATATAATAGTCTCTCCAAATTTTAAAAACTGATTAAGATATGTAGTTCTTCAAAATGAAATCCTGAAGTCATGCATTTGAGAACCTGAAATAGATGTGTATACAAAGAATATCCTAATGCTTCAATTACCGATCCCACTTCTTGGTGGTTCGACTCCATGAATACAGCTGTTATCCCAAGGTAATCTAGCTCAAAGAACATGAAACAACAGCACCATTAATTCTACCCTACTGGAAAAAAAAAGTTAAAAGAAAATCTTGCTAAGATTATAAAGCTATGCTTTGCTTTTTAAATTTTCTTCCTTCTCTCTGGTACTGGTGATTGAACCCAGGGGTGTTCTATCACTGAGTTACATCCCCAGACCTTTTTATTTTGAGACGGGGTCTCACAAAGTTGCCCCAGCTAGCCTCAAACTTGTGATGTGATTCTCCTGTCTCAATCTCTAGAGAAGCTGGGATTACAGGTGTGCACTACCCCTGGTTTATGAGGCTGTTTTCTATCATATCTATTACTTTAAAGCTCAGTTTCATCCTTGAAAATTAAGCATATTGCTCTCAAAGGCAGGAACTAATCTTCCTAAATTAGAACAATTTTTTTCAATAAACATATTCTGAAATAATGTTATTTTCTATGAGGGTTTGGGAGAACATGAAAAGTTGGTTACAAAATATTTCTTAGGAATAATCTTATTTGATTGATATAACAGTTTAGCCATATGTTCTCTGAAGTCCAGTGAAGTAAAATTATTTTCAAATCACGTCTTACCAAAGGGAAAACTTTAACTGTCAGTTTCATCTCAAAAAGGGAAACTGGGATATCAATCTTTGTCTCTCAACATGTTTTCTTTTACTAGTTACATTACTTAGTCTTTTGCTTATTACCTACTAAACACAAGTACAAAATTTCTGCCCTGAAAAATAAAAAAGAACTAAAATACTAAGCAAGGGACAAAACAAATCTTATATAGATGTTTACCCAATCTTTTGAACACTTTTATTTTGATGGCAAGTGGGCAGACATAAAGGGATGCTAGATGGAAAAGAGGAAAATGTTTTAAAAACATGAAAATGCTATAATGCTGCTTTATGGTGAAAAAAATACGTGGACTGCATATGTTATCTCTGATGAAAGATTTCCATTTACATTAGAGTCTCCATGTGGTTGATTTCAAAAGGATGACTCAAACAGAAAAAACTGTTCAGGTATACTTGTGGGGGAGCTACTTTATGAAACCATTGCAACTTATGATCAAATGGAGATAAATTTATAGTAGTTTCTTGGTAAGAGTGATACTTTAATCACATTCTTCCTTCTTTCACAATCAGCAGAATTAATAAGCAGGATTTTATACAAAAGGAGAAATAATAGTGTCGGAGGTGGTAGCTGCTCAAAGTAGCATGGGGAGGAAGTAAAATTCATGTCCCCTTTCCCAAGATACAGGACACCAACTGCACGAACTCCTAGCCTCCCCAAGCAGAGTAGCTTCATGACATGCTGAGAGTGTATTACCTACAGGGATAACTTATTTTCATCTGGATGGAAAAGTAATTCACATATTTGCCAAGGAATGCATTTATTCCTTATAAACTCAGTTTTCTCAGTCTGGGCACCACTGACATTCTGACATTGTAGGGGCCTGACCTGTGCATTGTGAGAGGCTCAGGAGCATCCTTGGCCTTGACATCCTCTAGATGCCAATAGCACACCCTAGTTGTGGCAATCAAAAATATCTCACTGTTCTAATCCCACCCTGGAAGAACCACTGCTTTAATTTTAAATTAGGGATAACAGAATTTGTTGTAAAGAGGGGAATTTCCCCTATTTTTGGCATATAGCTTGGCACATAGTAAGGTACTTAATAACATCATACTAATAATGATGTCTTTAAAGGTTGTTTATATTAAGCCTTCTGTTAGTTAAGGCAACAGCTTTGAAGGAAGCTGCAGCGAGTGAGAAAGGAAGAACTTCACCTTGTCTTGATGGAAATTATTACTGTTTCTGTGCATTTAAAATATTTTATTATGACAATCTCTCTCAAATGGTTGAAGGAAAGGAACTAGAGCTGAGGTGGCTACAGAAATAGTTAAAAGGCCAGTACTAGAGGCAGACAAGGAAGTATCTTCTTGGACCTATGAGACCATACTTAGGAAAAATAAAAATGGCCTTTGGAAAACACAGGGAGAAGTTTCTAAGTCAAATGGGGTGTCAATTTGAATCAACCTTGGGTTAAGGTCTATTTTTGCACATGCACAGAATGTTACTTAGCAAAATACTTTCCCATAAGATTATTTTATTTGACCTTCACAATAGCCCTGTGAATTCAGTTGAAAATTCTTACTTAAAATCATTTATACCAATTTTTAAAATAGGGAGATTATAAGTCTCCTAGGTGAAGCACTTTAGGTTTTACCACTAATTCATACCCCAGACAAGGATGAATGGGGTAATTCCGAAATAAGAATAAGAGACTAGATAAGAGACCATTTAGGAGAGAAATTATAAAATACACCTGCATAGACCCTAAGTAAATTATACTTTAGCACAGATAAGTAACAACTATGCAATAATGATCAGGGTTTTTTGAAATTATCTCAACCTTTGTCATTTCCTCAGTGCTCGCTCTATTTGTCAATCCTGTTTCCTGGTAGTTATCAACAATAAAAACTTCAGTAAATAAAGTGGACTTTATATATTGTTTTAAAAATCAGGAACCCAAGGGGGAAAGAAGGGTATTGCATAAGGTAAATTCTTGGTATCATCAGGAAGAAAAACATTAGAAGTGAGTACAGGTAGGTTAGGGACAGTAAGTTTCATGTGCTCCCTGAATGTTATAGCTAAGAAAAAAGACTGCAAGGCAGTATTACCTATAGGGAGAAGGGACTGATGAAACAACCTCACCATCTTCCCCAAAATAATCACTTAATTCTTCACACTTGAAAGATGTCATTTTAAAAACACAACTAGGAACTCAAACATTTTCATTGTCCCTATTCATTCTTGGCCTGCATTCAACCATTTTAGATTTCCTAAATTCCTAAAATGGTAATATGTTTCTCAGAAAGTAACAACAGAAATTCCCCTATTAACCATTAAAGCACCAAATAAAAATTCTGCAGAAAGCAATAAATCTGGTGGAATTTGACAGTTATTTGAAATAAAAGCACAAGATAAAAGTATATTTGTGAGAAATTCTATCATTTTCTAAAGTCAGTATCCAACACTGGTCATCCCTTTTCATAATGGCTAACACTGTGTTCTGTCTCTGTGCCAAGTTCTGTTCTAAGCACTTCACACATATTAACTCATTTAAGCCTTGAACAACCTTACCAGAGAGAAACTATTATAAACCTTATTTCATAGGCAAGAGAACCAAAGTTATGACTCAAAACTATACCACGATGGAATTGTTGAAATAATTATGTTTTTTAAAGTACAGTGGGTAGGAGGAGAGGGGATATTACGTAGGGACACTAAACCAAACAAACCAAAAAATCCTCCAACTCCTTTCTTACTGAAGTCCTACAGAGTGATAGCTGATATAACTGATGCTATTGTCCCAGTGGGGGCAAACTTTTAAAAATAGACTTCTATAATAACTCTTTTAACTTTCTCAGTAATGCAATCAATTGTTTAAAGCTGAGTTTACAGTCTCTTGGATAAGCTGGGAGTGGTGACACATGCCTGTAATCCTGGCACCTTGGTAGCTGAAGGATCGAAACTTGGTAGCAGAAGAATGGCAAGTTCAAAGCCAGCTTCAGCAATTTAGTGCGACCTTGTCTCAAAACAAAATTAAAAAAAAAAAAAAAAAAAAAAAAAAAAAAGAAATGGCTAGGGATGTGGCTCAGTGGTTAAGCGCTCCTGGGTTCAATCCCTGGTACAAAACAAAACGAAACATAAAGCCCTTAGATAAATTTTAAACTTGGTGAAAAAAATGAATGATTTCCCCAACCAATTTAAACCCACCAACCTAAGGAATTAAACATGGAACACTAAGGGATGGCCATTGTTTTATTTCTAGAAGTAAGTAATATTAGTCTTATATAGGCCCTGGGCTCTTCCCACAAAAGTATTATATATTTATTTATTTATTTATTTTTAAAATATCTTTTTTATTTTTATGTGGTGCCAAGAATGGAACCCAGTGCCTCACACATGCTAAGCAAGCACTCTACCATTGATCCACAATCTCAGCCCAAAAGTATTATTTAATGATTAGTTGGGGAAGTCAAATTACTTCCAGAAATAGAATAATCTGGGTTTCCCTAGTCTTTGTTTTTATTAAAACAATGACCAAGTTCCATGCACTTTTTTTTTTTCTAAAAGGCAACAGAAGTCTTGAAGTATCTCTCCCAAGATAATTATTGATTATACAGGGGAAAATTCTAAATTTACAGTGGGAGAAACTTGGCAGACATTATGTTAACCTATTGGCAAATTTAACATTGCCAGTAATAAAACATTTTCATATCATGTGTCCCTGAGGGATGTTGCCCAAAAATGGATAACCTTAATCTCATGACAAAACACTAGACAAATCCAAACTGACAGACATTCAACAAAAGAATTATCAGTACTTGTTAGAAGTTCCAATGGTTACAAAAGACAAGTTAAAACTTAGAAATTGTCACAGATTGGAAATGATTGTGAAGATGTAACAATTACATGGGATCATAAATTGGATCCTGGAACAGAAAAATAGTGGGAAAACTGGTGAAATTTGAATATGATTTATAGTTGTCTAAACAGTATTGTACCAATGTTAACTTCCTGGTTTTGGTAAATACACTCTGGTTATATAAGTTAATATTAGAGAAAGTTGAGTAAAGGGTATATGTAAATTAGTTTTCTAATTTTTCTGTAAGGCCAAAACTACTTCAAAATAACAAGTTTGAAAAAAAGACAACAAAAATAGAAAACAAAAATGAATGCCCTTTAAATTCAACACAACACATTAAAAACATAAATTTGAGACTCAAACGTTTTCCTCCTTTCAGCCTTCCTACAACCTAAAGGTGGGAGAGTTTTCCATGTTGCTTGGTCCTGCCAAGTCACAGTGCCAGCAGCATCTTTTCTCTGAGGTAAAACTGTTCCATCTATAGTCCTTTGGTCAGTACTGAAAGATATCACTGAACAGTGTGACCACTCACTAGACACTAGAGTGATACCTGAATCTGAGCAATTCATGTACTGACCATAATTTAACAGAACTATGCTTCATGTTTTTTTTTTAGAAAGGTGAAACAAAACAAAACAAAAACATAAATGGAGAATTTTACTACTCAATGTTCTAGGAGGTCTTAGAAAACACTTTGTATATGCAGTTATATAATAACTTCTAAATCAATGCTGTACACTGAAATCTTTAATAGCAATGAGCTTTTCAATTCTGTCCACCTATCCACATGAATAGAAATGGGGGCTGGAAGGAGAAAGTAAAGAATAAGAAGCAGCTCTGGGTAATTTTGACACATTTCATTTAAAAAGCTTTAAATTATAAATCTTAAGCAAGCAAGTCAAGTGTTTTTTGAATTATCACTATTTCATTATAACTATTTTCACTAATTATTTCATTTTAACTGTTTCCACTAAATATTTCATTTTAACTGTTTTCACTAATTATTTCATTTTAACTGTTTTCTTCAGATAAGAAGTACTAAGTCATGACTGCACATATAGCCAACCCCAAGAATTTGGGTACTTCCTAGTCATAAGAGGTATATTCAGGGTCCTTAATAAATTCCCAAATTTACAAATCAGATCTGTCACACAGTATTTTCGCATCCTGTAAAATGGTTAAAATATTTCCCATACCTCACAGGTTTGTCACAAGGACTGAATGAGAACAACAAAGCAATGAACTATGAATGTTGTCATGTGCCTGATTCACTCATTAAATACTTTTTGTTGTTGTTGCAGTACTGGTCATTGAATCCAGGGGTGCTTTACCACTAACCTAAATTCCCACTCCTTTTACAATTTTATTTTGAGACATGCTGGCCTGAAACTTGTAACTCTCCTGCTTCAGAAGTTCCTAGAATTACATACATGCACTACTGGAACAGACTGATTTCTTTCTTTTTTTCTTTTTTTTTGGTTTTGGGGATTGAACCCAGGTGCACTTAACCACTGCCCCACATGTTCAGCCTGTTTTTTTTTTTTTTTTGAGAAAGGGTCTCACAGAGTTACTTAGTTGCTGAGGCTGGAGTTGAACTTGAGATCCTTCTGCCTCAGCTCACAAGCTGCTTGGATTACAGGCATGTACCACCATGCCCAGCTATTTCTTTCTTTTATAAGACTTTGGGATGACTTCAAATTATCTAAACTGTTAAGATTAAAACAGTAATTTCCAAGTATCTAAAGTAATATTTTAAAAATCAAGTATTTGTTAAATGTCTACTATGTATTTAATTACACATACAAAGTAGTTCTTAATAAATACTTGGTTCACTTCATGGTGGTTCAGACCCATCACTTAGGATTTAACTATGTTCTAAAAGATTCATCTTTCTCAGTATCTAAATAAATTTAATCTACTCTTTGTGGATAACTTTGATACTCTATAGAAAAGTTCTAGTTTTTTACAACTCTTAATATATAATAGATCCTAAAACATAATAGAAGACTTAAAAACCACTACAATTAATTTCAAGGCTGAATGTTATATTTGATTCTCAACAGGGGAAAAACAGTACATCTAAATCAAACCAGTTAGAACATGTATTCCCTGCTCTTGTAGGGAAGACTTTAAGTATCCTCATTTCAAAATTCTATAACAATTCCATCTAAAAGGAATGAGAAAAGAAAAATAGAGTTGAAAATTCAAATTACAAAAAAAAAAAAAAACAAACTCTTAACATTGTTTTCTTTAGCAAAGCCAGTTATCAATAGAAACAAATCATTTTAAGATTATTATCATTATTGTAAGTTGACAATTATTTCTACCACTGAGCTACATCCCCATAGCTCTTTAAAATTTTTTTATCTTGAGATACAGCTCACTAAGTTGCCCAGGCTGGCCTCCAACTTGGGATCCTCCTGTTTTAGCTTCCTGAATTTATAAAGTGTGCCACTGCACCCAGCCAACAAGTTTCATCATATGAAAGTTTTAATTTTTCTTTTGGGTTCACAGAAAGTTCTCAAAAGTAGTAGTTGATCTTTCTTTGACCAAATCAAATGTGTTCCCCATAAATTTTTATAACAGTAATTTAGAGACACTGTGTGTGGGAGGCTAAGAACATCTTATTTATTTTTAGCAGAATGAATATCTTAAATCACTCAGTATGGTATTTCTATTTAAACCTTTTTCAACAGAAAAATGATAAATACAAATAGCCGAGATATTTCTAAAAATTTTCTATCATTCCACCACTCTGTTATTGTTATATTATCACATTACAAATACCCAATTATATAAATTATGATCAATTTCCCAGTTTGCAACTTTTCCCTTGTCACTGACTTATCATCCATCTTATACAAGAGAATAAATCTTCCTCATAGATTAGAAAATTGGATCAAAAATAATTATATGTCAATATTCTAGGATCTGATTTAAGTTATTCATAAATTTCCTACAGGAAGACAAAACTTCAATTATACTTTTTCTTTTGGTGAAAATAAAGTGTTTCAGAAAAGAACACTACTGGGGGCTGGGGATATAGCTGAGTTGGTAGAGTGCTTGCCTCCCAAGCACAAGGCCCTGGGTTCAATCCCCAGCACCGCCACAAGAAAAAAAAAAAGAAAAGAAAAGAACACTACTGGGAAACTAATAATTGTTTACTTTTTTTTTTTAGCAGAAAGAATCCCTCTAATCAATCATCAGACTTGAAATTATTAAATCTCTTCTCACTATAGCAGAAGAACAATCAAAATATCCAGGTAGAAACATTTCCTAAAATCCCTATATAGTATGACTGTTAGCATTTTTAGAAAAAATCCTTATGATTATTCCCACCTTATGATAATGTTTAAATACTAAATTATAGTTGTCAGAAAGGCCTGGATCTCTTTCTTGAAAGGATTTTGGGAGAATATTTATGGCTAAGAAACTAAGATTGTGAATAAGCTGTCAACAGCTAAGCAAAGTACAATGACAGCACCATCATTCTGGCTATCAAGCAATTTCCTTCAGAAAGCAACATAATTCTCAAATTTGATAACTGAAAAGAAAACAACAGACAACATTATATTCTAATACATGTAAAAACCTACAATAGCTTAGATTTTAAAAATATTAAAAATGAACAGCTTTCCGTTTTCTATTGATTTATAATGAACAGACAATAAACACCTGTAGTTATATT
The DNA here is from genome assembly GCA_020662805.1 of Glaucomys volans. Taxonomy (NCBI): domain Eukaryota; kingdom Metazoa; phylum Chordata; class Mammalia; order Rodentia; family Sciuridae; genus Glaucomys; species Glaucomys volans. The sequence continues at coordinate 218,282 of JAJEJO010000339.1, read as the reverse complement.
TCTTAGGCTTTCTTTATGACTGATGGGAAATAAGATTAATAATGTAAATCCTCCCTAACAACATGAATAGTATTTGAGATTTATTCAACTCTTTCCCTAAGTTGGAAGGAAACTGAATTCATACAACACACTTTTAAAGCTGAATATGGAAAATGAAATATAAACGGTTTCATTATGCTTCAAAGCATTCTTTTTGCAAGCTTACTTTAACCTGAAGCATCGACAACGTGACACTTAAAATTAAGCCACAGAAGAGAACACCTACCTTTTTATTCCATCGCTATCACTAGAAGCTAGACAAACAACCTTCTCACTGGAGGATAAATCCAGATTGTATTAAAGCATCTGCCAAATACATTTGAAATGACACACTGAATAAGCTAGCTGTCTGCTTAGTGTTCTTTCACTTAAGCACCTCATAATGTGTGTGGGTGGGCCTGTGTTACGCAAAATAGGTAAATACTACATAATTCTAGATTCTATTGGCTGAAGTGAAAATTCACTTCTTCTTCACCTCCTCCCTAAGGAAATCTGTGGCCCAAAAGGGAAGAAACGGAAGAGGAAGCACAGAACAATTTCTACACAGGCTAAATAACAAGTTATGGAATAGGTACTTCAAAAAAGAAAAGTATTCTATTTCTTAAAAAGGCTGTCTTAACAATATAAATGCTCTATAAATGTCAGAAGTATAAACAAGATAGAGAACTATCTTTTCATGACAGCAAAATAGACTATTTTAACAGATTTAATAGGATAACCTGTTAAGAAATATTCTATCTAAAAAAAAATCAATACAATTCATATGTAAAGAAAAGAGTATGCTTTTAGCACTACTAAAAGGATCCAACTTTTTGGTCTAGTCCTAAAATTCTGTATTATCCAGAACAAAAACAACTGAACACTGAATCACATTTTCAATTCGTCATATTTATTTATTTCTAGCTTTACACTTTACATAAACTACATTCATTTGGTGCTCATGAACATGGAGAAATGATAGCTGTACCCAGAGATAAACTGGGATTGGACAAACTTCATCAAAAAGCTACTGCAGGCACCCTACTTAATGACTTTTGCTGCTCTCAGATTATCCCACTTATACATTCCATTCAAGGAGTTACTACCTGTACTATAATTAAATTTCTCCATACCCTTCCTTAGAAAAGTAAGTATATTTTCTCAAGGGGAATGGTTGTGCATGGACCTAGTCTATTCCTCTATACAAAAGTGAAACTACAAGAATACAAAAATAATGCTGGTTTATACTTGTTCAATAAGTTTCACATGCAAATAATCTATATACCTCAGTCATTAAGCTGAAGTCCAACTTGAGACTAGGTATTCAATATTTTCTTATTAAAGTCTTTCGGTACTCCTCAAGTATTCAACCCTATTGTTAAAAGTAATGAATGGAACACTAAGATTGATATTGATACCCACAATTCACAGACACCTGTTAAATGGCTAGGTAGACAATGAGATTTAATTCAATCACACTAGAGTGAATATTACTAATAATACCTGACTGAAAAGTAAGTGCCCTCTGTGGCCTTAATTAGCATCATTCAAAGTCTTATCTATAAATATACTGTATTTTTTAAAAGTATCATAAAAAATACTTTTGGTGGCCCTAAATTTATCTGCAAAGCATTCTCTCAAAGTGTCCACAGGACAACAGGGCAACATTTTAAATAAAACATCATTATAGTAATATCTTGTCACTAATGACTTGGCACAGAATGAAACCACCCTCTCATAGCTGGTTTCTACTGGTCCCAACATTGCATAAATATGTCACATGCCCTGAAGCTGTTCTTCAGTAAATCTGGATAACACTTCTTTTGCTCCTTCTACCGGCAATAGGCCCACTTAGTTTATAGTGAGATAAATCTGCTCAGGTATCTTATGTCCAGTCCAAAAACTTACATGCAAAGATGATCTGGGTGTATTTTAAGATTTTGCTATCTGGTAGTCCTGCCTTGTCATGTGATTCTGGACTGATGAAACTGCTCAAGAAGTTGGACATGACAAGTTCAGTGTTCATACCAAATAGAATGTAGTTGTGGTTGACTGTCTATACCTTAGAGTTGATTCCATAACAAAATTCGAGAATTTGTCCACTCTTTGGATCAACATACCAATTCTCTTAATTTTGGAAGTCTATTTCTTGCTCAACTCTATGCAACTGAGGTATTAACAGCCCACATGATATATTATCATTACTACCTTAATGGTTAAAAATAGAACATTAAGAGTACAAAAATTTCTTAGGTATACCAATCTCTGTATCTCTTAAGGAAACACATTTTTGTAAAAGAGCCCTTTCTTAAAGATATTGGAGATAAAACCTTCATATTTTCTAAGTGATTACAAAGAACTGTTTTTAAAATAGGACAAAGACCCATCTTCATAAGGAATAAAAAGATTAGAATTAAATTTCTATGCTTTTCTTTCCCAGTCTGAATTTTGACTACTTCAAAATACTTATGTAAATAAAACAAACCCAAAACAAAAAACCCTTCCTTTTGTCACATGTCCTTATATTTACAATGAAGTTTGATTAAAAATATCATTGAGGCCAGTCAAATATAAAACATAAACAAAACCTTAGGTAGCTTTCTTGGCTGGTGGGAATCAAAGTTATCGAACTGTGGCAAACACACCTGAATCTCAATGACTTTTCCCTTACTTACATATCCAGTTTGGCTTATAAGTATCTTTAACTTCTTCATCTTACTCTACAATGAATCTGGTGATTACTTCAGTTGAGTTCAGGGACCGATGATAAACTATCAGTACCCTGAAACTTTAAAAAAATCACTACCCCACAAAATTAAATAAAAGAAACTGTGCTTACCTCACAATTTCTAGGTCTTTCCAGATGTCTGTTTTCTTATAGTCCTATTTTTTTTCCTTTTGTTGTGGAGATTTTGGTTTCACCTTTGGACCCAACAAAGACCTGACCTCTGAGAGCTTGCTTCTTCTCTAATGATCTCTGAATACTTCCAATGATGCAATCAAGGACTCATTCCTTATAGTCGCTTTACCAGTAGCCACACCCTCAGCACGTGTTTAAATTATTTCTTCCTTTAGTTCTTCTGCCTCACTGGGGATGCTTAGACCATGTTCCTCGAGTCCACAATACAATCATATAGATGGTATCTGTTATTCTACAGCAAGTTTTTATCTACATGTGCCCGTTTTTTTACTTGTCAAATCCATCTAACTACAATTCTTTTGAGAAAATGTACATTAGGCCTAAGCTTTGTCAAAAAGGCATAGTTCTTCCATGTTAAGGAAGATGAAGGAAAAAATATCACTGGTGTTACTGCAACATATAATCACGTTTTAAAGCTGAAGGAACCTTAAAGAATATACTGTTCAATCTTCCTTTCAATTCTCTCATTTTATAGATGAGAAAACGCTATATCCAGAGAGGTTAAGTTATTTGATGAAGGTCAAAGGGCTAAGTAGGGAAGTTAGCTAACACGCATCTTTCTACTCCTATGTTAGAGCTTGTTTCATTAGTTTTAGAGGCAATATCACAAGCACTGAAAAACAGAACTGTCAGCTAACAAGTAACTCAGACTGTACTGTATAGGTATTATTACATGAGATGGTGAAATGTTTGTCTTTAGTGCTATTCTTTGCTGTATGTTGTCATAATGTTATCCCATAAAAAGAAAACTGAAAATCAGACAAATAAAAATTTGTGACAGGCATGCCGAGAGCTTCTTATGAGCTTCTTTCTGCTCATAAAATGGGGCATGCCTCCCTGAACTGGCTGTTTACACTCACTTTGTAGGTTTTTATCAACTATTAGTCTCCTTCAATAAAAGGAAATATACACATTGTTGCCGTAAAGAACCCACAGAATGGGAAAATATATTTGAAAATCATATATGATAAAAAGACTTGTATCTGGAATATATAAAGAACTGACAACTCAACAATAAAAAGATAAATAACTAATTCCAGCAACTCAGAAGGCAGAGGCAGGAAGATTCCAAGTTCAAGGCCAACCTTAGCAACTTAGCAAGACCCTGTCTCAAAATAAAAATTTAAAAGAGTTATAGATGTAATTCACTTGTAGAGAGTTCAATTTACTGAAATGAATAACCCAAATAAAAACTGGTAGAAGATCCATATATTTCTCCAAAGAAGAAATATAGTCAATAAATACATAAAAAGATCTCAATGTTATCTGTCATCAGGAAAATACACATCAAAACCACAATAAGCTGCCACTTCAGATATACTAGGATAACTATAATAAAAAGGAGACAAGACCAATATTGGCCAAGATGTAGAGAAGCTGATATCATTAATCACTGCTAGTGAAAAGTAAAATGGTATAGTCACCTTGGAAAACAAGGTCTGACAATTCCTCTAGAATGAACAAAGTTATCATATGACTTAGTAATTCAACTTCTAGGCATAAACCTAGAAGAAATGAAAACTATGTCAACACAAAACTGATACATGTTCATAGAAACATGATTCATGAGGGCCAAAAAGTGAAACCACTCAAATGTCCAACAACTGATGAACAGATAAACAAAATATGACATATATCATACAATGGAATATTAGTTGACAATAAATGGAATAAAGTACTAATACATGAGTGAAACTTTAAAACATATTGGTAAGTGAAAGAAATCAGTCACAACCACATGTAAGCCTCCATTTATATGACATGTCCAGAAGAGGCAAATCCAGAGACAGAATGTGGATTAGTGGTTGCCTGTATGTGTGTTGTGGAGTGGGGAGTTCTGAATTAGGGGTGATGGCTAAAAGATATGGGGTTTCTTTTTCAGGTGATGAAAATATTCTAAAACTGTGATGATGGTTGCACAATTTTGAGACTATATTTTGGGCAAACTGCATGGCATGTGAATTGTACCTCAATAAAGCTGCTACAATAAACAAGAAGGCAAACAAATAAAGCACTAGCACATTAAAAGAAATCTGCTACAGGCTCAAGGATCACTGGATACCAGCTTTCATCTGGAATTCAAATACTGATCTTATGCAACTTCAGAACTTACGCAAATTAAAAAAATTCTAGATATTGTAACTCCTACTTCTTCTTGAGTCAGAGAAGCTGAGGGAAACTAATTATATGAAGAGTCTACAAAATAGGTAAATTTTCAGAGCTGGACTTTCCCAAACCAAATGCTTTTTGTTCAGAAATCATGAAATTAACAATTAGGCTTGGAATTTTAAATCTCATATTCTATTTTGGTCAACTCTTAATTGTAGGTATGGAGCTTTTTGGTATTGTTTATATTTTTACTGATATCTTACATCACCTTCAATGAAAGCAAGTGAGGAATGCATTCTCTGACATCAATTCTTTGAATAAATAACTGGACAATCAACAATTCAATTCAATCCTGACACCACCCATCTGGAATTAGTGTCAGATCCTACAAATTGAAGGGCTCAGTCCCAAAAGACCCCCCACCCCAAGTTCAGGTGCCAATCAAAAGTCCCAGGCTACCTGTACTCCTGACTTACTTACTGGCTATAAATTGAGGGGTTCCATAATTTATTAGTATAGATCACAGAAGAACTAAACAAAAAACCACTTATGTTTCTTGGTTTATTATAAAGACTTTAACTCAGAGCCAGGCATTGGAACATGATTGCACTCCTGCTACTCAAGAGGCTGAGGACAAAGGATCACTTGAGCCCAGGAGTTTGAGACCTGCATTGTATTGAAAGACCTCATTTCAGAAAACAAACAACCACCACCATCAAACTGAGGAACAGTCAAATGGAAAAGATGCATAGGGCAAGGTATTTGGAGCAGGTATAAGCAGTGGGGTTTCCTTTGCCCTCTGTAGAGGTGCTGTTCCCCGTACTTTGCTTTTTGGTACGAGGGATTGAACTGAGGGGCGCTCAACCACTGAGCCACATCCCCAGCCCTATTTTATATTTTATTTAGAGACAGAGTCTCACTGAGTTGCTTAGCATCTCACTTTTGCTGAGGCTGGCTTTGAATTCCAGATCCTCCTGCCTCAGCCTCCTGAGCTGCTGGGATTACAGGTGTATGCTACTGTGCCAGCTTCCCAGTGCTTTGATGTGTTCATCAACCCAAAAGTTTGACCTCAGGCCCCAGACCCTTTCCTGGGTCAGTGGGTGAGACTGAAGGTTACAATCCTCTAGTCACTTGGTCCTTCTCATCACCCATTCTGAGGCTAACTAGGACCCCCACTCTAAGTAACCTCAAGAACATAAATTAAAGTATAATCTGAAAGAAGCTCATTATGAATAACACAAGACATTTTGATTAGTCAGGAAATTCTAAGGGTTTTAGGAGTCTATGCCAGGAACCCCAGGAGGCAAAGACATTAAACAAAGTTTTGTATTATACCATAGCAAGAGTATCATATTAAGCTGAATATTCAAATAAATAGCTTAATATAAACCTATGGCCAATATGGGACTTAATTCCTATAAGAACAAAGACATTACCAAACCAACAGATATTGTATTTAACCCAAAGTTGGTGTTTGAACTAATTAGCTAGCCTGCCCATCTACCTTTGTCCTACCTGACTAAATAGCTAAAAACTGAAGTCCTCTCAACTAATATTTCTAAGTTACCAGATGATGACATCCCTTTGCCACTAGGGAATAAAAAGCCACACTTTTTCTAATATTCTAGATTAGTACTTTCCATTAGATACTTATTAATGATTTTTTCCTATTAACAATTGTGGGCTTCTCTTATAGTTTATTATATATTGGAGCAAGTTGCCAAATTGAGGGGTGCGGTCTGCCTACTCTTAATTTTGTGCATCTAGGATCACCAATAATGCAATTACTGACCCCAGAAATACGACTGAGCATTTGCTATGTCAAAAGCTATGGGAACATTCAAACTAATGCAAAGGTATGATTCCCTATACTGATTTGTTGACTTATGAAATAAAAATGTAAATCAATCAGCCCAAGCCAAATCATACAGGAGAGGCAATATTATTAATGCAAAAGACCATAAATACTGTAAGATTTCAAAGAAAAATGATTGACCTCATTGACCTCAATGATGACCACTGAGGCGGAAGAGGATCCAGAGAAGGCTTTATTTGAGTTGAGGTATTTGAGTCGGATCCTGGGAGAGAGACTAGACTATGATAACTGGAGAAAAGGTATTTCAGGCAGAAAAAATTGCATCAATATTAAAAAGGGGGGGGGGGACCCACTTTACATGCTCCAGAAAGGGTCAGTTAGCAGGTTCCTGGAGTGAAAGATTAAGTTAGGAGATCAATAAAGACCAATTTGTGGAAATTAAGGACCATACCTTTGATAAGCTTTGAGACTATAAGCAAGCAATAAATACACACATTTAATAACTGAATGAGATACATTTGGAAAGGTAAAGAAGTGCTGGATACAATGGGCCTTAAAAACCAGGATAGAGAATGAACTTCATTTAATAAAAAGACTTTAAATGAGGTTTCAGAGAAGGGAAGAAAATAAACTTGTATAGAGCATGTACTCAGAATATCACCCATATTAAGCTCATTATTTACCATTGTCCTATGACAGATGAGGAAATTAGGCTAAATAATTTGCTCACAGTCATTTAGAAACTAAGTGGCAAAACAAACTTATTTGAAACATGTGGTCTTTCTAGATGTTTAAAAGTATATAAAGTATGTTAAATGTAGAAGTAGTAAATAAAACATTTTGGAGACTGAAGAGGCAAATAAAACAAACAAAAAAAAAACAAAACCTCAGTAGCAGAAGTTGAATCTGAATTTAAGCACTTTCTACACTGCATGAATAAGCAAATCCATCAAATTAGGGCCAGAAAATGTATGACAATGTCTAGGACAAAAATAATATATTATCTCAAATACAAATTTTATATTATGATAAACATTTATTTTGCCAAATCTGGGTAGAATATTTGAAACCAAATAGGCTGCTAGGGACACATAAAATTCACTTTGGGGATTCTTGGGCAGTTATCTCAAACAGTAAACTTTCAGAAGAGATTAAACTGGTAGATGAGAGGTTAGCCTAATGATGGAGAGGGAAAGGTAAGTCCTATGTACTAGGGCAGAATGGATGATGTTTAAGTCATGGCCTTCTTTCTAGTTCCTGATTTTCCTCACATGTTTTGGTAATTTCTTACTGTTGATTTATGAAAATCTCCATCAATGAATACCAAAGGCTTGTGAGGGCTCCCTCAGCATTTTTGTACTTTATTGTTCAATTTCTCCTAAGAGGAAGTCTCTTCATCTAAGGAAGGCAGGAGACCTTTGAGGTCATCAGAGATGGGTTTGCACCCTTCCTTTATCTCAGTGTGAATGGATCAAAAACACCTCAGTAATCAATCAACCAAGCAGTAATCTCTCATTGAGTAAGTTGGGTTGCCTGGACATTTCTGAAATGCAAGAATGTTTAAAAAAATAAGAAATTACATATAAAAAGAATACCTTATTAAACTATGTAAAACTAGTTAGGGCAAAACTGATCCAAAAAAGGCATCTCTGATGTTGGATGGTCTTTTTTTTTTTTTTTTTTTAAGGTACTAAGAACCAGGACAAATTTGATAAAGCATGAGTTTAATTACAGTCCAAGGGCTATAGGGAGAGTAGTTTGGAACAAAACTACTATTCAATAATTATTAATGAATTTTAATATTTGTACTCCCAAATATAAAACCTTACTTGAAAAAATTCAGTTCACTACAAACCAAAAGTGTGACAGTTATTGATTCTCCTTTATATCTCGACAATAAGGAACATCTCTTTACACTATACTTTTTCAACAATGGATAGTTTATGAAGACCCGAAAAAAATTCCCTTAAAGCATTATTAATTTGCAAAAGTCCAGGTTGTTACAAAATACTTTTGGTGATATTTACTAAACAACAATAACAAAACAAGGAAGAAATAAAGCACAAACCCCATCAAGTTGCAAGTCATTAAGAGTTTATTTGAAAATTTTCCAGAGGTTTGTACATAAAACTTCTGTTGGGCCACTATTCTTTTATAGATAATAACATCACTGCAATATTTTCTATCCCATGGTGAGTAAGGTTTTTAATACTGATGAACATAGCTTGAATTGGAATAGATGTCTTCTGGGAACTTCTGCTGAATTAAAAATATATTCATTAAATGCTGTTTTAACTTTTTTCCAACCTTCTATTTCCAATGAGACCAAGTGACAACTGCAATTTTGCTAATTGTAGTTCTTTTCCTTGTTGTCAAAGGGTTACCATACTTGAAATTGGAGCTTGGAAAATCTAGGTTGTTGTCTCAGTTGACACTGGAAAGTTGTAATTTAGCCTCTAACTACAATGTTAGAATTGACCACTGAACAGGAATATCTATTCCTTTTTTCAAAGCAGTTCTCCACCTCTGCTGATTCACTTTATAGATCATATAATTCATACATGTTTTCTTCATATTCAAAACAGAATTTATTTGTGTCAAAATGAGATACAGAGCTGAGGGCTGTGGCTCAGTGGTAGAGTGCTTGCCTAGCATGCGTGGGGCCCTGAGTTCAATCCTCAGCACCATATATAAATAATAATAAAGGTATTGTGTTCATCTACAACTAAAAATATATATATAAAACATTTTTTAAAAATGAGATACAAAGGGTGAATGGTGTATATTTAAAGGTCAGAAAAATAACACTGCCTTACCCTGAAATTTCTCACATTCAGGTTAGTTCAGTAAACATTTACCCTTAAGAGTGTCAACTATGAATCCTGCACTGTGCTAGGAGATCAATGTGAATGTTCCTATCTCAAAGGTGCTAACAGAATTAGAAAAAACAAAATTTTCCCCTAGAATTTTTCTGGTATTTCTAATTTTTACTCATATAATAATCATTTTAAAAGTAAGACAAAACCATTTTCCTAACTATGTTTCCTGCTTTTAATGAAGTTTTATTACAGAGTATATGACAGTATGTTTAAATTTCTATATGTATTTTTGAATTTCACACAGCTTCCAAATCTCAGCAAGAATCTTCTCTCTTTTTTCATATATTAATGCTTATCAAACCACTGGGTTCTATTAAGTTAACATGATTATTTTTTAATAACAGAAATATATTGCTGTTTCTCTTTGAAGAGACACAGGCATAAAATTGCTGATATTTGAATCTGTATGTTCAGTGGTTTTGAAATTTTTCTTTCCAACATTTCATCACAGAGTATTTGGTCTATCACCATCCTTGTGTTTACTGAGCCAAGTATCTACAAGGACAAACAGTAAAGCTTCCTGTTCATTACAGTGAAATCAATTAGGTTATTCACACATTTATTGAACACTTGCCAAAGCATTCCCTTTTTTGGTATCAATAAAAAGCAATCTTATAATAAAGGTTATTTTGTTTTGAAAAAAAGCCAGGGTTCTCAAATTCGCTGTACTACTCTGCAACTCTTGCTTCCCCTGCCTTCAACATTGTGTGGGTGGAGGAAAGAAACTAAGACATTCAGAACAAAATGTGAAGTCAAGGGAAATTTTTAGACAGCAATAAATTGTGAAAATCACTTAAACTTAGAACAATCTTTTGAAGAGAAACATAAATGGAGGCATTTTAATATATCTCTGGCATTTAGTGAAAAAATACTAGGCAGAGAATACAATAAATTTACAGATCTTAATTGTTTAAACTTATTGGGTGCTTTTTTTCATACAACTCAATAAACTGCAATTAAAACCATATTCAAATAGGTTTTGTTTCAGATTCTTCTTAAGACCTTTTAAAAAGGAAGACTTTATTTGGAGACAAATTCTTAGCTCATGCAATGTATTATTCCCTTTTTTATGATTATAAAAATGTTCTTCAGTAAATATTTAGACTAGTCATAGTCATTTAAGACCACTCACTTAGGTCACACAAAAACCTATATAAATAAAACACACAAAACCTATATAAATACCAAATACAATGCTGATTCTGGAAGATGTAGAATACAGTGTATAGTTATAGTTGCTAGCATTGATCCACAGGAGTTTCTTATATGACAGATTAAATTATTACCTTCTAAGGCAATAAATATGCTAAGTTTTCATGCAAATCACTGATTACCTCCTGAGAAATACAATATAATTTTTGTTGGAAATAATTTTCAAGCTGGGTATGGTGACCTATGCCTGTAATACCAGAGCCTTAGGAGGCTGAAGCAGGAGGATTGCAAGTTAAAGGACAGCTTCAGCAATTTAGCCAGACTGTCACAAAATAAAAAACAAAACAGGCTAGAGATGTAACTCAGTGGTAAGGTGCCCCTGGGTTAAATACTCAATACCAAAAAAATAAAAAATAAAAAAATTCAATTCTATCATACATTATTAAAAAACTACTGTACTGGTATAGTAGATGAAGAAGAAAGCTCCTCATTTGATATGTCCCAATATAATCAATTAATTTTAATTTTTAAAGTTCAAACCATGTCTCTTTTGGACCTGCCATAATTCAAATTCTTCCTGACTTCTTCCTGAATCTATAGTAACATGACTCTCCCCCTCTATATCACATACAAGGAACATTTTTTGACAAAATAATATATTAAAAATGCTCAGCAAACAATTTTTAAAATATTATCACTACTTATAAAAAATTCTGATATTTCAAGATCTACTTGATATCCCTTTTCCAATCAGTCTCTTTTTATCCCCTAAATTGGGTGTAATCTATTTGAAGCCTCCACAGTTTATGTACAAGTCTTTTAAGGACCTTATATCTAGCTTTGCATTACAGTTACATATAACCTTGTACTATCATCTATTAAAGCTGAACACTCCTTCAAAGGAGAAACTGTCTTGCTCATTTTGCAGCACTTCAAAGAATAAAGGAAAAGATGCTTTTTAAAAGTGTTTGCAAAGTTATATCTTAGGAAACACTTAATTTGGTGGATAAAGCATAAATATTTCTATGGCATCAAGAAATTAAAAAAATTATTTTCTAAAGACTGCATAATGTTAAAGCCTTTTGGGAATGGATGTTCTCATTCATATACACATTAATATGACATAAGAAACAGGAGGAACTTTGTACTTTGCTTCATATTTTTTGGTAGAGTAACCACACCATGGGAATCTTATCTTCCTATGTAGTAAGAAGGGAGTTTTCATCTTCAGACTAAAATGCATTATAGAAATCAGCACATAAAGCCTGTCAGTAGCCCTCATAACCCCTTACTCCTATTATAGCTCTCTTAAAAGACCTAACCTAGGCAAAGACCTCAGCTTTCACAGTTCTTTAAGACTTTCGTGTTCAAAAGTCCAGTCTGCTTAAAACACTGAAGAACTAGCTCAACAAATTTGATAACTACAGTTAAAAGGAAAATTAGTAATATGGCATTTGTTAAAGTAGCAACAAATTTCCATACATTTTCAAAGCTCTCATAGGTAAAAAGTCCTAACAATTCCCATATAAAAAGTGTATTTATACAAATCCCAAATTAGAACTAAATATCAAACGTGAAAAAAAACTTCCTATTTTTTTCCTAGGTCTTTTCTAATTGAGTTACTTACTAATCCTTAACATGGAAAAGGTACTATTAACATTATGGACATCTATTTTTTGCTGTCCAGCAAAATTTACCCCTCCCCTGGTATAATGGTACTGTTATTTCGTTTTTGGAGGAAAACTGTTTTTTACTTTCAGTTCATGTCTGGTGGAGACTACACCCTCAAACTTGGCTGAGCATTAGCTGTCTCAAAAATTTGAGCTTCATGTTCCTCTGGCTACAGGGGAGTGGACTAGTTAATAGCAATAAGATGCAATAAGACTTTGCCAGGGCTTCTAGGAAAAAGATGGTCACTCCTTTAGTTACTTGTGACACTGTGAGGATTGAGGGTAAGGGAATGGAAGTTATCAGGAACACTAGCTTAGAAAGCAACACTGAGGAAGCAGTACTAAAAAATGCACAGAAACGGAGTCCTGATAACATTATTTATGCCTCCAGTGGACTTGTTCTTGAAGACACACCTATCCTGGACCAATTGACACAAACCAATACATTTCCTTTCTCCCCCTCAATCTTGTTGAGTTTTCCATTACAGCAGAAAAAGTCTTAGCTGATATAAAAACTATTTCAAGTGTGTTTGTTTCCCTCAAAGTAAATATACTAGGTCCCAGAATTCAGTTCCAAAAGTAAGAACACTTTTCTGCACAGATTCTGGCTTTTCAAAGTCTGCCCTACTCTTAAGGCCTTCTTCCCCTAAGTTCAAAGGCCACAAGATTTCATATCTTCTACCTCATATTGTCTTACTACAAAGGACTTCCCCCCCCCCTTTTTTTTTTTGCCACAAAGGAATAGAAATTGACATTGGAAAAAAGAAAATAACAAGTAATTAGGTGGAGGATTAGGTGGGGGGAGAGCAAATCAGCTACAGAAGTTTTAAATAGTAACCAGATGTGCTTTTTAATTTCTACTAGGAGCATAAACAAGTGTCAAAGCCTAAAGCTTACAAAATTAAGCAGATTCAACTACATAAAGAATTTAATACAAAGACATCAAAATGCTAAAATCAAAGATCCTATTCAAAAGGCAGCTGATAAAAATTAAAATTCACAGAAAAACTTCTTGGGAAATTAAAATGCCTTGGACTTTTAAAAACAGGCAATCATTACATAATTTCAAGAGGGACCACTTAATCATATTCATAAAAATGCTTGATTTTAAACACCCTATGTGGTTATGTCATGCTATTGAACCCCCAAGTCATTCTGAAAATGTTCAACAAAAGATTTAATAGAATAAGTAAGTCACAACAACTAAAGTCATTACAAGAGCAAAGTAAAACTGGTATTTCCACTTTCTAGGGATTTAGGTGACTTAACTGCTAATAAGAAAGAGAAAACAATATATATGGAACAAAATGAAATTACATGGAGGGAAATGCTTAGGCTTCTCAGATAGTACTAAAGATTTTATGTGCATATTTTTGTATCTTCTATATCTTGAGCACTAGGTGTGAGGACTAGAATGCATTACCATACTCTTCTGATCACAAGGAGACCATTAGTATGGAGTCTGTAGGCAAGATGATGAGATAAATTTTTGTTATTTGAGATGAAGTAAAATGGTGTAGTTAAGGCAGTTATGGAGTCAGACTGTCTATGTCCAACTGCTGGCACCATCATTTAATAGCAGTGAGACTTGAACCAACTTTACTGAGGCTCAATTTCTTCACTTGTAAACTTGAGAAAATAAACAACAACAACAGCTAAAACATATGCCGTCTTAAGTGCCAAGGATTTTTCAAAGAGCTCTGTGTATCCATTCTTTAATTCCTAATAATGTTCTTAGGATACAAGTAATATTATTGTCTTTGTTATAAAGGAGGAGAGTGAGACAATATCAGTTTAGTAAATTGCCTGAGGTCACAGAGCTATTAAGTCAGTAGGACTGACATCTGGGATTGGAACCTGAGACATCTTGGTTAAGAGCTGATAGCTGTCATCATTATACCCTATTAATATTACTTAACCTCAAAGGATTGTTAGGAGACAAAGATGGAGCACAATGAAGCAGCTCTATAGAAGTCTTCAGGCAGTCCCTTTCTAGTTTCCTGAATATTTATATTATCAACTATTTAGAAATAATTAGCATGGAAACTATTTCCAGTTGAAGAAAATTTTTTGGAGTAGGGGCAGTGTTGGAAATTAATTTTTATTAAAGGTAACAAATTACTTCAAAAACTTCTATGGTCTGGTACTCTTTGAGACGTCTGGGCTTGGAAATTTACTTTTGAAACACCCATGGAGAAAATTAGAAACGTATACACATACAAGTCTCTGGCACTTGGAGGAGAGCTATGAGTCACAAATATAAATTTGGAAATCTTCCATATGTAGATGAATGACCTATGGAAAAGAGTACAGAGTAAAAGGACAGTCTAAGACTAAGGTTTCCAAAGTCAGATAAGATGAAGACTGAATTTAGCAAGATGGGGACAATATATGTGATCTCCACATCTATTTCAAAGGAATAATGAGATTTTATTATTTATTTAGCATCATTTTATATATGTATATTTGGGTTTTTTTTGTACTGAGGATTGAACCCAGGGGCATTTAACCACTGGGTCACATCCCCAGCCCTTTTTTGTATTTTATTTAGAGACAGGGTCTTGCCGAGTTGCTAAGTGCCTTGCTAAGTTGCTAAGGCTGGCTTTGAACTCTCAATCCTCTTGCCTCAGCCTCCCAAGTCACTGGGATTACAGGTGTGTGCCACCACACCTGGCCATTATATACCTTTTTAACAAGAACAGCAAGCAAGCATGAGATATGTTGATAATTGTATTGGGATAAAGCAGAATCATGACGGCAAGACGAGGAAGCAGCAGCTAGAGAGGCAGGTTTGGTAAACTATGTAAAGACTTCATAAGTCAATACAGAATCTGGAACAGATGTTACGGGAAATAGGAAACCAGTGTAGGGGACGAATATAACTGCATTTATTTTTTCAGATTTTCAACCTTGACAAACTAAAGTCGTTCCACCCCCCTGCTCTAACCTGTCCTTATCTGGTATCTCTGCTTCAGTAAATGGCACAACTAAAAATCCAGAAACTGCTCATATCATAAACTTGAAAGTCCATCATACCTCCTTCTCTCATGTTCCACATACTATCCTGTCCATCGCCATCCCCTATCACTTGACTTCTAAAACATACTCAACTTTCCCCACTCAGGGTTTTTGCTCATGCTGTATTCTCAGCCTGGAACAATATTGTTCTGGCTCTCTATCTTTTTGACTCCTTCTTATTCCCGAGACAGCTTAAGTGTTAACTCCTCAGGAGACTTTCTCTGACCACCCAATATAGTCCAGGTCCTCCCTGTTACTCTGTCTCATAGCACCTTGCTCTGTATGTATTTGTGTAAATGCTTGCTTTTAATATCGATCTTCTTCCTTAGTCTGTGATTTTCATTAAGAAAGAACAGTCTCGTTTTGTTCTTTCACCATATACTCACTGTCTGTACTACATTCTACATTGTATATTGTATGAACCCAAGAAATATTGGGTTCATAAAAAAGAATTTTTAGAAAAACAATGTTAAAAGTGATATGGAAGATGTGTAAGAAACACATGAGGAACATGAACAGGAGATCAAGATAAAAACAACCCAGAAGAGAGGATGATGAAGAGCTGACCTAACATGATAGCAGTGAGGATAAAGGAAAGCGGTACATGAGAAATGAAGACAGAAATGACAGGTTCCCGACAGGCATGTAGAGAGTAAAACACTAACCTCCATCAGGACGGAATGAGGTACAACAAGTATGGAAGGAAAAATCTTTCTGACTATGTTAAGTTCCAAGAATTTGAGTTAGTATGTTTAGTAGGCAGTTGAAAATTTAAGTGGGGGGCAGATCTTCCCCCTCCTTTTTATTTCTATCAAACCAAGTCAGGATAATAATAACTAAATATTGTTAATATTGTGTGCATGTACAGGTATATAACAATGAATCCCATAATTATATATATAATTATAACGTACCAGTAAAAATACAGAAAAGAGCAATGAAAACAACTTCGAATTTTTGACTTCCTACTTTATGTGTTATTTAACTGAGGGCTGAATATAGAACCTCTATTCATTCCAACAATGTTACTAGTAACATACTCAGAGCCTTGAGAGATTAACTAAGTCAACTACTCAAAGCAACAGAGCTGCTAATCAGTGGGGGAGGGTTCTGAATCCAGTTTCCTTCTAATCAGAGCTCCTTTCCAGCATACTACCTTACCTTTAGCTTGAGTTACCACCTATATCAAGTTTTTCAAGAGGGGCTGGGATTGTAGCTCAGTGGTAGAGCACTTGCCTGGCATGTGAGAGGCACTGGGTTCAATTCTCAGCACCACATATAAATAAAATAAAGGTCCACTGACAACTAAAAAAATGTAAAAAAAGTTTTCCAAGAAAGGGAAAAAATATCAAAAGTAAAGGAGTTGCCAGAATGAGAAAACAGGGAACAAGTACAGGAAAAAGAGGATTCAAAAAGAACAAATGTAGTGGTGATGTGTAAGAGTTGGAGAGAAAGAAGTAGCATAAAGATGTAAAGACCCTCTAACCCAGAAGGAGCTTTGGAAATTACCTAGCAATAAGTAAAACTTCAGTTTTGATGTTTTGTGGTATAGTAAAAGCTTATTAAAAATGAAGAATCTCAAAATCCATTCAGACCTAAAGACTCAGAATATGTCTTTTAATATGATCCCTAGGCAATCAATATAACACATTAATCCTTGAGATGCACTGGTGTGATACCATTACTTAGATAAAGACATTAACCAGGTTAAAAAACAGTTTGCAGAGCTAGAACTCAGGCCTCTGGGTCTGGCATTCATTCTGTTTCACAGTGCGCGTTCCACACAAACATATCACTTTGAACCTGAGATTTGTGTCATAGAATAGTCAGAACTTGAATTTAAATCAAATTATCACTCACCATTTTGATTTGCTTTCATCCCATGTGGAATTTAAAATGCCCCTGTAAATTTTCTTCAATATTTTGTTTTTAACATTACTATATGAAACATAAACATGCTATCCTTGACTACAAAGAATTCTTAAATTCATACAGTTAAAATTCGACCCTGAGCCCTCACTGTAAAGAGGCAGTAGACTCAGAAAGGAAGAGACTTCTTTTAGCCAAATCATTTAAAGTCATGGCATCTTGGAGTTGGAAGAGACCTTGGATGACTGGGATGACAAACAGATTTCACCTAGAATACCAACTATATAGTTTCTGACAATGCTGTAGCAAAAAGAATTCTGAGGATGGTTTGGAATCAGTCTTTAGTTATATCAGTCATGGGCTGCTTCCAAAGAAGACATAAGTGCTACAGATTAGCTGACCTTGTAAAGATAAAGAATTTGACCCAGAGAAGCTAAATGAAATATATGATATCACATACTGAATAAATGGACCAGTACTCTAGTCCCCTAACTTCAGGTATAGTGGTTTTTATCCTATACCTACTGCTTTCCCTGATACATTTATTCAATTTAAAAAATTCCTTTTCAATTAACATATAATAAAAGTCAAACCAATTAAAATTTAACTGAGAATAAACACCTTATATGGTTTTATAAGGTATTAAAGGATTTGCAATCCTGTAATAAAGCATACATGTAAATACATTCAAATATTTAAATGAAGCCCACAACATCTCAGTTGTATCACTGTGATCAGTGAATGATCTCTGACTAAGATTGCTTCCTAACAATTTTACTTCATGGTGAATTTTTCCATATGACAACTCTTCTTTATACAGTGTAGCCATGATGACTCAGGGCACCTAGATGCTATGAAGGAGCTTTCAATTCAAGGGGTAGGAGGAAAATGAGGAGGCCTACTGAATCATTAACAGCCTACTCAGTTATGAAACCTTGCAAAATTCTTTTTGGAAACCATTTTAAAGGCAGGTTTAGGAGGTAATTCTGGCAAAAGCCTTAAAGACTAGTCTTTAACAGATGAACTATGTAAATAAATCAATACACTATTTCTAAAAGAGACACAAGATGCTTTTAGCAAAATGTAATTTTATTGAATAAATTTCAGTAGTGAATTAAAAGAAAAATGTCTGGTATCAACAGTTACAGATTTGCTCTATGTTCAACAGTTTAAGAACTCACCTCGAAATTCATCATAGCTCCTTTGGTGACCTAATAGGACTAGTTCAGGGACTGAATCATCCTATTTTAAATGAAAATTACAGTAAGGCATTAAGTACACTTAAAACACTTTCTGATACATGAAGTCTGCACATAGGGCTGTGGTTTCTAACTAGAAGCAGTCAGTACTTTACAAAAGATACATATTTTAACACACTTTCTTATGAATGATAACTGGTTTTATAATTTGGATGATTTAGACTTTTGATGGTAATTTAAAGAAGGGCAGTGAAAAACAAGTAGAAGAAAAATCTATCATGTTAACCAAAGTATAAAATGACAATATCAACTTTTAATGCTTCCAGTACATGCATATTATTAAATCTAACTTAAACCCAGAGGAACATTAAGTACAGAGGACAGTATATGCCAAGAACCAGGAAAACAACATGAAGGTTTTGAAGAACAAATTGTTTCCACTCACTGTTAAAAAATAAAATTGAACTCAATGTTTTCTAAAGATTAAGTCAATTTGAAATGTTAAGCACTACAACATGCAACTAGGAAAATCAGAGTCAATCATTTTATAATTCACTTTTTTTTCTTTTCAGTATAGAGGATTCAACTGAAAGGTACTCTTCCACTGTGTTACATCTCCAGCCCTTTTTATTATTTTAAGTCAAGGTCTCCCTAAAGTTGTCCAGGCTTGCCTTAAACTTGTGATCCTCCTGACTCAACCTCCCAAGTTGAAAATAGCTTTTGAAATTCCACTAGGCTGTCAAGTCTATCAAACTTTGCTAGTTTAGGTATAGATTCTGGATGGATGCAGTTATTAGTTACTTGGCTTTCAAATCAGTAAGTCTATTACTGCTTCCTACATTACTGAGTTAAAAAAATATTGCTTCCTGCAGTTCAAATAGTTATCAAGCTATGTCTAGCTGATAGAATACAGTCTCTACCAGAATACACATCAAAAAAAGGCAAGGAAAGTTAAGACAGAAGATAGAGGGAAGGCACAAATAGGAAAGTGTTATACTTGCTATCTGCAGGTTACTTTCTTAGGCTCTTAATTCATTTTAGATCCACTTTATGAGATACTGTAGAAGAACAATGGGCATGACTAAAGATGGTGAAGGATCATAAAGAGGGATAATGGCAGAGTAATGAAAAGATGAAAATGAGAAAGGCAGGGACATGGAATTATGAGTGTCTTGCAATGAGCTCAGAGTAACACCTAAAACTTGTTGTTGCAAAAACCTAAACTTAATAGATTGAATTTTCAAATACTTCTTAATTCTTAATGTTTAAATCAACATAAGATATTCTTTTAGCAAAGCAATTTCTTTAAATAGAAGTTTTATTATTTTCATTCTCTACCTAACTTATAAATTTGAGTCTTAGCTCATTAGGTCATAGATGCTTAAGTAGATCCAAGTTACAAGAATTATTTCTGGCAATGGTTACTATTTTGGGATAACCACTTTTTTTCTCTTCTGCCTTGTCTTGTTCCCTACCCCTTCTTTTTCTTCCATTATAAGTTATTTATTTATTCTACGTAAGTTGAAATGAAAAGCAGATTCATCATTCTACTACCAAATCAACAGACTGAAAGTATTTCTAAAATAAGCCATATTTCAGTATGGTTATCAGAGAAATTCAAAGTTCTTTATGAAAAACTGCCATTTTTATTTTATAGATGAATCAAAGATAGCTTTTTAAAGACTATCAAGAATTAATGGAAAACCTACTCTAAGTTCCACAGTAATAGGCTAGTGTTTAAAAGCCTTTAAATAATCCAGTCCAGCGTATCAATCCTGATAGTATGTGCAGTGTATGAAGAATGGGTCTGGTTATCTATTTACATATACACATGCATATGCATATACACATATACATATATACACACATATACCAAAGGGATGAAAAACTAAGTGAATTGACTTGAATCCTAACAGTTTACTGAAAAATGTTTAAAACAGGAAGCTTTATTAAAGTATTCCTTTTATACTTATGTACATATGGTCTTAGTGACTACTGAATAATTTCCTATATAATAAAAATTCACAAATTCTACTTAATGCCATTAAATTCTAAATACTATTGATTAAAGATACAAATGGGAAAAGTTGTGTTACACATAATTAACTAAAAAAGAATGGATTTCTTTATCCATTATTACCAGTAAAAATTATTGAATAAGTTTAGTTTCTCAGGTTGGAAAAATTTAACCCTATAAAGAATGAACTAGTATAATACTCATTCAAAGCTAGGGATATATTTGTCATGAGTAGAAAATTTTCTAAAAATCCAAATTTATCAAGGGTTTTCTTTGACATTTAAAAACATCTGGATGACAACCAATTTTTCTATAGTTTTTTTTAAATTTTAGTTGTAAATGGAAACAATATCTTTCTTTTATTTATTTATTTTTATGTGGGTGATCAGGATCAAACCCAGTCCCTCACATATGCTAGGCAAGCATTCTACCACTGAGCCACAATCTCAGCCCTTTCTATAGTTTTAATAATAAACATTTAAAATTTGAAACAATTACTGATCTGAGAAATGAAGCATGCATAGGAGACTTGAGAGCCAGACTCATCTCAACGTCTTTCAGTTCCCCATTGTACACCATAGCAATAACTTATACAATTTTACTACATTTTAAAATGCCATCTCTTTAGTCTTGAATACATGATTTAAATAAAACATCTGCAATGACTGTTTTGAGTACTTAAGTATTAAGAAATGCACATGGGCCAGGAATGGTGATGCATGCCTATAATCCCAGTGACTTCACAGGCTGAGGCAGGAGGATCACCAAGTACAAGCCAGCCTCAGCAACTTAGCAAGGCCCTAAAAACCTTAGCAAGACCCTATCTCTAAATAAATAAATAAATACATACATACATACATACATACATACATACATAAAGCGTTAGGGATATGGCTCAGTGGTTGACCGCCCGGGTTCAATTCCCTATACCACCCCCAACCCCCAAAATAAAAGCACATGGACTTGTGTGCATTTGTGTGTTTTAAGTATTAAAGCTTACATATCCAAATGAATATAGTGCCTTCATACTGGTAACTCACAAAGGTTATATCCTTATTCCAAATGATGCTACAATTGTCTAGAACATTATTAAAACTCTTATTTAGTCTATGGAAGCATCTGATTTTTAGAAACAGTAATTGCCTTCTTAGAGTGGATCCAATTTTTATAAATAGCCTCAAGTTATTTCCTATTTTCTTTCTGTCAAAATCTTTTCTGAGTCATATCTGATAAATAAGATGAAGTATCATGTGGCTCAAAACCCCTTAATCCTTAGAGACAAGGAGTAAATACAAAGAAAAAATCTATCTTCATGTGTGGCTTAGAAGGCAAGTTAAAAAAAAAAAGGCCCCCAAAATATTTTAAGTAATGTTAGTATCACTGAAGAAGTATATAGCATCCATGGTGACCACTCTGAAATAGAAGACTTATTTTAGGTTTCAACATTAAAACAAAGATGGACTAGTCTTATTCAATCTATGTTTTATTACTGTCTGTTTACCATTCTGACTTTATTTCCTGATATTCTCTCTCAATCTGATTCACTCTAATCTTGCAGTTTCTTGTAGTCTAGGCACATTCCCTTCCCAGGACTATTGTACTTGCTGCTCATTCTATCTGGAATGTCTTGCACCAAGCTTACCTACGAGGCTTGTTCTCACCTCCTCAAATATGTATCTTCTCAATGAGGTCTTTTCTGATTGCTCTTAAAACTACATCCTCCTCTAACACCTTATTTATGTCCCACATATTCTCTCTTCTTCCCTGCTTTATTTGTGTGTCGATGTGTGCATAAAACTTGATGGAAATTTTCCAACACACAAAAGTAGAAAGAATATGTATCTATATGGCATCTACCATCAACAAAATATATAATCAATCTTATTTCAACAATATTCTCACTTCTAAATTATTTTAAAGCAAAAAACATCCAGATATATTTTAATTCATAAATTATATATTTCTACAAGGCAAAGACTTAAAAAGCCATTATACATGCCTTGAAAGTCAGTAATTCCACCGGGTGCCATGGCTTGGGAGGCTGAGGCAGGAGGATCATGAGTTCAAAGTCAGTCTTAGCAACTTAGTGACTCAGTGAGACCCTGTCTCTAAGAATATAAACAAAGGCTGGGGATGTGGCTCATTGGTTAAGCACACCTGGGTTCAACCCCAAAAACAAAAAAAAAAAAAAAAAGTCAAGAGTTCCTTTAAATTACATATCCAGTGCTCAAGTTTCCCCAATTTTTCATAAATGTCTTTTTAAAGTGAGTATGCTTTACTCACTTTAGAGCAAGATCTAACTCAGTTTCATATACTGCATTTGGTGAATATGCCTCTTAAACCTCTTTGAAGTCTTGTAGTTTCCACCCCCTCTCTTGTTTCTTGCTATTTATTTTTTGAAGAAATCAGGTCACTTTTCTTGAAACATGAAATACTTTACTGATTTATTTTACTGTCTGGGTCTTGTTATTAGAAGGTAAACACCAGGAAGGACAAATTTTAGTCTGTGTGATATCAGTACCTAGACCAGTCCCTGGCAGGTAAAAGCATCAAATAAATAATGAATATTTGGCATTCATTCCAGAAGTCCATTGCCCATCCAATAGCAGAAATTGCTAAAGCAAAGCACTCTTTCCTGCTAAATCTGAATTAGGAAGCTCAGTTTTCTAAACACAGTATCTAGGCAGTGACTATCAGGCAAATAGATTTGGTACCCAAGGTGGTATCTATTTGCTATCCCTGCTTTATTTAGACACCTTCAAAAGTGTACTTCTACCCAAAACATTTGAATGCACCTTCTATGCTGAAAATTTAGCACTATGAATTACTGAATGTATTTCTTGTTAAGTATGTTTAAATATTTCATAGCTTATTTTAGACAGTTTAGGGAAAAAAGTAAACTGCAGCCAAAAAAATAATAGAAAAAGAAACTGCAGAAGATGATGGGAAACTGGGGATACTACATATTTTTAGAATTAGCAATATCCCAAGAGATTCATTATAAAATAAAAATCAGCAACAAATGCTTTTGAGAAGTAGATTTCATGTGTGTTGAATTAATTTTTTAAAACTATATGAATGGTCAAGATTAACTGGGGGATGACGACAGATGTAAGGATTTTCCCATTTATATGCATCAGCACCATATTCTATTTTTCTGTAAATGGTATTTTGAGGTGCAAAAGTACTACAGGGGTGAGACTATAGTACTATATAGAATCTCATTTCTCTGGAGTTTACAGAAAGCAAGAAAGGAATATAAAACATCTTGTACAACATTCTGAAAAAAATAAATCTTCTCAGGACCATTTACAATTAATTTCTTAAATCATCTGATGGAACTCTTTCTCACTGAGAAAGGCTCTAATCAGATGTTTAGGACCTTCTAAGTGTAATATGTTGGGCAATTATTTCCAACCTTTGAAGGGAAAAAAACTAGTGGCAAAAACTGAAATCTTATCCAGATCTTTCAGTAACCAATATTTCTTATTTTGAAGTTCCTACACATTACCCTTTAACAAAAGAGAACAATAAACCACCCACTACCACAAACATTAAAAAAAAAAAATCTCCTTGTGGAATCAACCTAGATGCCCTCTAATAGATGAATGGATAAAGAAAGTGTGGTATATATACACAATGGAATACTACTCAGCCATAGAGAAGAATAAAATTATGGCATCTGCAGACAAATTGATGGAGTTGGAGAATATTATGCTAAGTGAGATAAGCCAATCCCAAAAAACCAAAGGCCAAATGTTTTCTCTGATAAGTGGGTGCTGATACATAATGGGGGTAAGGGAAGAATGGAGAAACTTTAGAATGTGTAGAGGGAAATGAGGCAGGGGAGAGGGAAGGAAAGATGATGGAATGAGACAAACATCATTACCCTATGTACATATATGATTACATGAGTAGTGTGACTCTACATTGTGTATAACCAGAGGAATGAGAAGTTGTACTCCATATGTGTACAATGAATCAAAATGCATTTTGCTGTCATGTTTAACTAAATAAACAATAATAAATAAATAAATAAATAAATTTTTTAAAAAACCCTCCAACAACACAGATCCCTTGAAAGAATGGCTTCTATATATTTCTGTGTAATATATTTAGAGAGACGCTGGGGAAGATGCTACCAATCTATAAACAGAGCAAAGTGAAATGCACTGTTTGTAGACTTCTTCAATAATAATTTTGTCTCTTATTTATATGTGCAGCTGGGAATCTTTAATATTGTACCATTTAAATTTGTCTTTATCATTTTCCTTCATTCTCTTATTTCAATTCGCTGGTTTTTTTTTGTTTGTTTGTTTGTTTTTTTTGGTGCTGGGGATTGAACCCACGGCCTCAACTATGCTAGGCAAGTGCTTTAACAGAGTTACAGCCCCAGCCTCTACACTGTCTCTTAAATCTGCTTTATTTTCCTCAGCTAAAAGCCAAAATTGTAATAACACGATTTTTCCAAAGAAACTCCTAAAACCACCTTAGTGTTGTCACATTTTAGTCATTATAAATTTTAATATACACAGTTAAAATATATACAATAAAATAATTCCTAAAGTCTTTCTGACATAATTACTAGGATAGATCTATACTGATATTCCAAGATAAAATTTATGTATATATGTAGGAAAGACAGTTTTTAATTCTAACTCTTGTCTTAAAATCATTATCTGCTAATAGAAGCTTCTGTATGAAAACATTAGTTGTTCACAAAGTAGAATTACTATAGTCCTTATCCCTAGAGCTACTGGACAACCACGATAAAGTACATTCAGATAGGAGAACTTTTAAAATACAACTGACATTCTGACAACCTGAAAGGAAGCTGAAGCTAAGACAAATGGAAACATCCTTAATCTTCCCCTCAAAACTTGCCCAAGTGACACTCAGTAGTATTAAACTCAGTTTCCCACTGGGTACATTTCAGTCATTTAGGGATCCCAAAGAAATAAGAACACCTCCAAAACCGGACTTCACCAGTCAACACTGACTTCTGCCTTTTGAACTCTAGGGACTGAGTGAAAACACTGAGCTAGAAGTTTCCTTAAAGTACAAATGCCACTGTTAAATCTGGTTGGTAAATACCATAGAAAATATTTAACATAACCCAACTCTAAGGTTATTTAAATGCCAGTTTTTTATGGAGTGCACAGATAACCCCAAAATCTGCCTCTTCCAGCTCACTTTTTTCAAGTTAATAAATAGAACATGACTACCATGCTAATAAAAATCTAGGTGATAGTTTCTTAAGAGCTTTAAATTTATTAGATGAGGTATTATAACCATTTCACTACATGCAACTTTTCACATTTAACTGTTCTAATTTCCAATGGTTTTAAACTCAAGACCTCTTTTAACAAACTACAGAAAAGGGGAAGGGTTAGAGACTTGGGGGGAAATAAAAAATGTCTCACTTTTGTTTCCTGATGTAACAACCAGAATTTAAAATCTGGGGGGCACCTAAATCATACAAAATCAAATTCAGAGTATTTAGGATAAGTGAACACACTCACTGTTACTACAGTTCTGATCACTGTTCATCTTGGGAAGAGTTGTAGAAACAATGCTTGATTTTGCTTGATTTAAAATTTTTGGTACCTTCCAGTTTGGCATCACTAAATATAACTACCGAAATAAATAAAATTGCCCTCAGAGTCAAGTATTTTACTCCAGAAGTTATTAATAAAAAACAAAGGATTTATATGCTATATTTATATAATCAGGTCAATGTTTTGATTAAACCCAAAGGCTCTTTATACTGAGCTATATCCCCATCCATTTTCAATTTTGAGACATGGGCTTCCTGAGTTGCTAAGGCTAGCCCTGAACTTGGATCTTAGATGTAAATCTGATTACTTTGAGAAAAGTTTCCCTGTTAGGTATAAAGAAACTGTATCAAAAACTGAAAGAGAAAAATTGTACAAACTGAACCTTGTCTACAATTCAAAAAATTTAAATTCGCACTAGCCTAGAAACTTAATAATAAACTCATTTCTCCTAAGAGTAATACATATTCAATGTCAAAAAAAACCAATGCTATATCTGAAACAAAAGATCACCTGCTTTGAAAACAAAATAACATTTTGCAGAGTAAGAAAAAGTAAATAGCCTTTGACCCAAAACAACAGATAACCATTTTATGTACTTAATAGCTTCAGTTCTTAGTACAACCAGCACCTTATGGATAAGGTGCTCCATAATATTTATGGATACACTATTTGATGATTAAACGATGGGACGATTGTTGGTGATCAAATTAAGACAAATTCTCTTGTGTGTCTAAATTCTTGGGTGAACATTTTTAAAAAAACCTATCATTCCTCTAGTCTCAGAAGAGACTTGCACCTAAAAAAATAAAAGTAGACGGTGAGTTTACGATTTACAGTATTTTCCCCACTCAGAAAATTTTTCAGGAAGTCCTTTGAGGTTTTAAGATTCAAACACTCTGCACGAAGAATTATTGTTTGAACTACCTAACAATTACCCAGACTTCTTTCAGACTTCAGTTAACCTGTATGTAAAATGAGCATCTTAAACTTTTCCACCGGGCATTGGAGAACGAGTTATTACTCATAAACGCTTTCAGATCCTCAGACACCAGGCGCGGTAGATCAAGCGTATCCATCAATTAGAGAGCTTTCGGACCTCAGTTTACCCACGGACGGAAACGGGCGTATTAACTTGCTTGGCAAAGGCCCCGGAGGTGAAATTAATTAGTGTTTTTAAACTGCTCTGAGATCCAAAGATGAAAAGAAATGTGAGAGACACAGAGATGATGACAATCATCATAACAATAAAAAGAATGACTAACTTGGAAGTCTGTGTTATGTAAGGGAGGAGAGAGAAGTTATCAGATCCATGCAAACAAAGCAAAAGCCCACCGCCCCCTTTGTTTCTCTTTCATTTCCTTCTGCCTCCCGCCGCCCGCAGGGCTCCCCTCCCGCAGCAGGAGAGCGCTGCCCGCCCGGCGCAGGGCCGGGAGTCCGACGCCGCGCGCCCGCTCCCCGGCGGTGGGGGAGGGCGCGCCGGGCCGGCTCCTGACAAAGGCGCTTCCTCCTGCTAGGGCGCGGGATGCAGGCGCCGCAAACTCCGCTCCCCGCCGCCTCCGGGCGCGGCGCGGGGGCGCGCAGGCGGGCGGGGAGAACCGGCCGGCCCGCCGCGAGGAGAGCCGCCGAGGAAGTTGCGCGCCCGTCTTCCCCGCACCCTTCGCCAGCCCTGTCGCGACCCTTCCCGCGCCGTGCCGCGGCCGCACTCACCGGACAACTGCTGGTGGTCGGAATGCCAGCGCGGCCCCCGAGACCCAGAGCGTGGGGGTGAAGAGTGCGTGCGCGGGGGGCGCGAGCAGACAACCCGGCGTTCCGCCGCCGCCTGCCTCGCCAGCCGGCCAAGCCCCACGAGGCGAAGTTGACCGCGGAACCGAGAGCTGAAGAGCCGCGAAGCGAACGACAGGCGCGGGCCCGCTTTGTGGTGCGCTCCCGGAGGGCTAGAGACAAATCCGGTCGCGCCGCACGGCTGCTGCTGTTGCTGCTGCTGCTGCTGTTGTTGCTGTTGCGGCTGCCGCTGCTGCTGCTGCTGCTAGCGGCGGCGGCGGCGCCCCCCGACGGTTCCTCCGCCTCACACTGCCTCTGGGTCACTGACACACACTCGGAGGGAGGGGAGGGGTCTAGCAGGAGGGCTGGACCTAAGGGAGGGGACGGGGGGGGGGGGTAAGGCCACAGCAGGGGGCGGGGCCGAGAGGGCTCCTGGGAATTGTAGTTTTCTTACATCGTTGTGGAGGATTCCCCCCGCCCTCGTTCTGCAATGCGCATGCTCAGAGATGCTCGCGTCCTCTACACCCCACACTGTTACCATGGTCACTGACTTACTAAGCGAGCGTGTGCAAAGGGTTGTTGGCTAAACAAGGCCAGTTTTGTGTCCTGGTGTTGTTGGGGGTTTGTCCCACAGCCGATCTTACCTACTTCACTCCACTCCCAACAGCTAGCTTCACCACACACAAGTACTCCGTGCAATCTAACTTCGATATTTCAGCCTTTTGTGCAGCTTTTCTTCCACACATCTTAAATTACAGATACCCCTTTCCCTTGCTTCCTTCAATTGAATCTTGTCTTAAATTCAAATTTCTTTATCAAGAACACTGAAATCTACTTGCTTCCAATAATTTAACAATAAGGTTATGAATCTGTTAGTAACATCACCACTAGCAATCCTATAATTAATTTCTTTGCTCAGTTAGTCACATCTAACTCTAGTACCGGCAAAGGTAAAGTTCAGGATTAAAATCGCTGAATTTCACTTGATCGTGTAAAATAATTTAAGATTTGTTCATTTTAAGGCCTACAATGATTAAGACATACAAATTTGCCTGTAAGTGCCTGTACGTTAAGAAGGTAAATGGAAAGTTGAAAATGGTTCACCATATATCATTTATTTTCAAACTTTCATTTGGCAATGAGAAATCGGAACTAAGCTATGAGTATGTTGTTGGGCTGGTCAGCTAAGTCTACACCCATTCTGGGCACCCAGGTATGCATGAGTGGTAGTGAGAAGGGTGGAGGAAGCCAGGACACATGACTGGTTCTCCAGAAGGCTAAAAGTAACCTGCCCCAAGTTCATTGTTTTTCTCATCTCAGTCTACTTAGAACCCCACACCCTGGAAGGAAAAGATTATTGCTTAGGAATCAACATACATTTAGAGAAAGTCAAGGTTTCCAAAGGGAGTCTCAGTATCAGAAATCCTGATTCGTGTAGACCACATAATTATTTGCTTATTCAAAAACACTTATTGAATGTCTTTGTGCCAGACACTTTACTGAGCCCCAGAAATAGATATGCAGAAATGCAAAAGAAACATTCCTTGTTTTCAAAGTGCTTACTTTGCAGAAGAGCGAAACAGATTCAGTGTGCAAGTACTATAGTAGAAAAGTGCATAAAACCCCAGACTCAGGCAAGGTCAGGAAGTGCTTCAAAAGATCATTTGATTTTGAGAATAACTAGATATGGGTGTATCTGTGTATTTTAGTGTAGAAAGGGAACCAAAAAAAAGCAGGGGAAGAGCTTTGGAGGGCAGGGAGAGCAGCAAGTATGAAAACATGGAGGAATGTGACCAAAGAACATATTGGTTCAGCGTTGCAGGTGGTAGAATGGAGTTGGGGAGAGTGGAAAGAGTAGCTGCTGAAAAAAGTAAGGAGACAGCTTGGATGAAGAATCTTGTACAACATGCTAATATGGACTTTTTTTTTCTGGAAACAATAGAAAGCCACACCAGGATTGTAAGCAGATGAAATTTTGATAAGATACACATTTTAGGAAGATCCCTCTCTGAAGTGTAACATGTATGGGGCATGATACAATATTATGCAGGAAAAGATAAGAGAATGAACTAAGGTACTGGTGGCAGCAGGATTCAGAACTGAGAGAATTAGGCACTACTTAGAGGATAGAATTAATAGAGCCAAAAGACTATTTGCCTATGTTTAGGAGTAAAGGATGAGGAAAGTTATGAATTATGATGCTTTCAATTGCAAGCAGCTAAAAACCCATCTCAAACTGGCTTAACCAGAAGAGATTTACTGACCCATCTATCTAGAAAGTCCAGGAAAAAAGATGGCTATGGGGGCAATTGAGTCAACAACTCAGCGATGTCATTAAGGACACAGTTCTTTCTCATTTTCATTGCTTTTCTTTAGTATTAGCTTTATGGTCAAATGACAGTTGCCACAAATCCTGTGGATATAAGTTTTCCAATCTGGGCCCATGAAGACATATGAAGAATGGTCTTTTTGGTAAGGAGAGAAAACTCCTTCCCAGAAGTCTCAATAATTGAGTCACATGTCCACACACAAGCTAAAAATGGTGGACAGGAGGTGGCATGGGGCTAATTATCTTAGCATAAAGACATGCCTACTCTTAGGGTAAAGGAAGTCAGTTTCCCCCAAAGCTGTGATGAGGAGGTGTGGATGTCCTCATGAAAACTGATATGATTACCTAGAATAAGAAAAATGGAGAATGAGAAGTTATCACAAGGAAGATAACAAGGATAACTCCCAGATATCTGGCTTGTGTGATGACAAGCTAGTGATGCCATTCATAAGGTTAGGGAATATAAGAGATGGAACAGATTTGAGGGGGATTTTGAGTACTTCTCTTTGAGTAGGTTGAGTTTGAGTTGACTCTGTGACATCTAGTTGGAGAAGTGGAGTGGACAGTTATATATATACTCCTGGGCTCAGGAGAGAGATCAAGGCAGCATAAGATAGGATTGGAATATACTATCATATAAATGGTATTGAAGTTGAAGGAATAGATGAGATCACTCTGGAATAGTATGCACAGCAGAAAAGCAGGAGTCAATAATAGAACCTTGGCGAATGCTAGCACTTAAGAAGTAGGCAGGAAGATCATGAAAGCCCATTGGAAGTAACAAAAGAACTAGGACATAAGAAGGAGCAGGAAAAGGTAACCTATAATCAGTCTACACAAAGTTGCAAAGGACTGAATTGGCAGTCAGCAACATCAGAGCAATCATGGTGAATATGCTCCATATGCTAAGAGAAATTGCAGATATAAGAAGTGGAACTAGAGATTAAAATTACAACTACTGAAAGAAAAATTTTACCAGATAGGATTAAAACTCAGAGGTAGATTAGACACTGAGAAAATTAAGAAACTCAAAGGTAAAATTAGAACATTTAAAGACAGCAGTAGTGGTGCATACCTGTAATCCCAATGGCTTGGGAGGCTGAGGCAGGAGGATCCCAAGTTCAAAGCCAGCCTCAGTAACTTAGCAAGGCTGGAAGCAACTTAGTGAGACCCTGTCTCAAAATAAAAAGTAAAAAAGGGCTGGGGATGTCGTTCAGTAGTTAAGAGCCCTTGGGTTCAATCCCTGCTACCAAAAAGAACAAAAAGACATAGCAACAGAAGGCTATAGACATAGCCAAAAGAAAAGAGAAAGGGGAAGGGAGGATAGGGAGAAGGGGTGGGACTCAAGAAGAACCTCAGTGATCTGTGTGATAATATCAAGTACTTTAATATTTGTTTAATCACATTTCCAGGTGAGAGAAGGGCCTTAGGGGTTAACCCAAAAATTTTTGGAAGTAATACAGCTGAGAGTATTTTCATATTTGATGAAACTTCTAAACCCAAGAAGCTCAGTGAGCCCTAAATAGGCTAAATGCACACAAACTCTTAAAAACCACTGCAAAAGGCATCATGGCCAAACTCTTGAAAACCAGGGATATGGAGAAGATATTAAAAGCAGCTGGAGGAAAACAGTATATTATGTATAAAGGAATAAAGACAAAAATTTAGTGGACTTCCCATCAAAACCTCTGAAATACAGAATACAATGAAAAGGCATTTTTAAAGGACTAAAGGGGGAAAAATTTCTCATGTGGGATCATATAGAGAAAATGTCTTTTAAAAATGAAGGTTAAAGAAAACAAAAGCTGAGACAATGTATTTAGCAGAATTATACTACCAGAAGTACTAAAAGCAACTTCTTCAGCATAAGAAAAGCCATACCACAGGAAAATTTGGACTTATGCCAAAGAATGAAGAGTTCCAGAAGTGATAATATACGACTTCCCCCCAATCAAAAAAATGTAAACATAATTTAATAAAATAACAACACTATTTTAGGGCTACAGCACACTTAGAAATAAAATGTTTGACAATAAATAGCTCAAAAGTCTCAAGAAGGAAATGGAATTATATTGTCTAGATAGATCTGACATTTTACACGAAGCATATGATTGTTTGAAGGTAAATTGTGACTAGTTAAAAACATTCTAAACTTCAGAACAGCTGTCAAAAATAAAAACAGGCATAGTTAGGAAATCAACATGTAGATCAAATAAAATCCTAAAAAAACCCCAAAAATGTGGGAGAAACTGAAATATAGAAGAGACTTGTGTCCCTAATGACCCATGGAACTGACACATCAGCTCTAGACTCACTACCTCCTGACTTCTTTTAAATTGAGAAGCAGAATTCTATCTGGTTAAAGGAATCACTATTTTGTGTTCTGTGTTATATGTAGCTGAACTCAAATGGAACAGCCACAGCCAATAGTATTTTCATCAAATTGAGTATGTTTCTCAGAATCAGAGACTCCCACATTGCCTACAATTTGGGCACATGATCAGCAACTTCAAAATAGCTCTGGGTCTTATGTATTTGGAACTGAGTTCATCTTTTGTATTAAGATCATTCACTATTAGGTCAATCAGTTTTTTTTCTGATGCTTTTAATTATCACAGAACATGCCACCTGTAATGTATGCAAAGAGGACATGAAGGGTGGAGGGAGAGGAAGTCAAATTGGGAAAGACTGGATGGTCATTTCACTTCTCTTTCTTTTTGTCCTTCTCATTCATAGCCAGGATCATTGTAAGTTTTCTGAAGAGAGTAAGGAAGTCTAAGAAGAGATCAACACAGTGACAGATATAATCCTTACTGCCATTTCCAACCTTTTCAATAATGAGTTGAGTATCAAAAGGACAAAGTCATACATATCCACCAGCCCCATATACAGGATTGCCTGGAAAAGCCAAATGGATCCAAAAAAGAGGTTCTCCAGGGTGACAAGAGTATCAGGCTCATGGCTGACATCAAGATACTTCCCAGAAAGAGGTAGCACTG
Source organism: Glaucomys volans (assembly GCA_020662805.1). NCBI lineage: Eukaryota > Metazoa > Chordata > Mammalia > Rodentia > Sciuridae > Glaucomys > Glaucomys volans. The sequence goes on along the minus strand of JAJEJO010000339.1, from coordinate 184,968 downwards.
GCACCTGGCATAGAGGGCACTGAGGGTGAAGCAGATAAAGATCATTGCTGTGCCTATGAAGGCCTGGGAAGGATGCTGGGATTGACAGCAGTGCACAACTCCAGAGCAGGGCCCAGGCCAGTTCCTGTAAGGAAAGAAAATCCAGTGAGATGTCACAGTCCTTTCCGCTCAGTTTCATGGCAATGAGGTGTTGCCATCAGCCAAACCATTAACCCCAGGGAGTTCAGGGCAGAGAGTAGGCCAGCCTGAATGAAATGAGTGACCACATGGACATAGGCTCCCACAGCCACCAGAAACATACAAAAGGCAAAACTGGCATAGACCTTCTTCAAGTGCTGCTGTGTCAAGCAGCACTATATGTGAAAAAAATTTAAAGTGCATCAAAGCTGATCTTTCGACCAAATATGTTCAAGGTTCTAGAGTCTGCGCCATACAGCCTCTGCTCTTTTTAACCCACCTCAGAGGCCTGCCAACTCTTCTAACACCAGATGTGTTCTCAATCAGTTTTTCTTGAAGGATAAATACATATAAATGCTTAGTACAGTCATTAGAGTACAGAAAATGCTCAGGTAATAAACACTATTTTGAAATATATCAATTTAGACATATGCTGGGGTTTGCACTACAAATTCAGCTGTAGAAAAGTGATTTTCATATATATATCAAAATCTATGATGCCTTTTTTGGAATTGTGACTTAACGTTCACCATACAATTCTATATGGTCCTTCAAAATCTGTAATCCTTTGAGTTCAGAACTGTTCAGTCATGGAAAATTAGTGTACCTCCAATTACCACCCGCTCAGTCTACTGTTAACACCTACATTTCCTTAACAAAAGCAGTTGTTCTTTTGTTGTTTATTTGCAACAAAAAGTATATTCAACTACTTAGTCATTTCCATTAGAAAATGAATCCTGGGGAGCTAAGCTTTTTTGGATTTCTTAAATTCTAAAAAGGTTCTGTTGGGCTGGGGGGAGTTGCTTAACAAATTTCAACAAGTTTTCTGACCCATTCAACTTTATCAGAATCAACTAAGGCTGTTTCTACTCTTTCCCCAAATATGGTGCTTAGGATATGAACATAAAGAAAAATCACAATATAGATACCTGTGTTAGTCAGCTTTCTGTTGCTGTAACAAATAACTGAGCTAAACAACTTATAAAGAGAAGAGGGTTATTTTGGCTCACAGTTTTAGAGGTTTCAGTCCATGAGTGATTGGCCTTGTTGCTTTCAGGCATGTGGTGAGGTACCACATTATGGTGTGTAGCATCTGGTAGAGCAAAATCATTCATTTCATGGTTGGGAAACAAAAGAAAATACAAGAGGATGAGACTAGTGTCCCACTACCTTCTTCAAGGACACACCATAATTCACTTAAACACCTCCCAGTAGGCCCTAGCTCCTAAAGGTTCCACCACCTCCCAATGGGAAGCAAGGTTTTACCACATGGATGTTTGGGGAACAACTAACCTCAAACTTTCACAATACCTTTCTCTAAACTAACATGCCACAAATACAATTTTCTGGTAAATGATGCTGAGGAAATAAAATGGACCAATCTTTTCTTGTAACTTGAAGTAACTATTATAAACTTTTTTTTCTCCTTTCATTGCAAATATTTCATCTGCTGCAAATAAACAGATCTTTTCAGGTTTTGTCCAAATTTTTCATAGCTTATGCTTAAAAATGATTATATACTCTCATGATAAATTCCTGACATATTTCCCTTTGGGACCAGGAAGATTCTAATCAACAAGAATCTTGCTGAGATTCTTGGTTTTGAGAGCAATAAAGTTCTCTCTCTCTCTCTCTCTCTCTCTCTCTCTCTCTCTCTCTCTCTGTGTGTGTGTGTGTGTGTGTATTTTAATATTTAGACTTTAAGTAGCCTAAGTCTCAGAACTCCTACCTTCCAACATTCCTTCCCAAAAGAAAATTATTCTCTCCTAATGTCCTCAAAGTCTCCAAATAGCTTATAGTCAACATGGAACATGTTCCTATTTTAAACCTGTGAATGGCACACAATTTCAAGTCCTGGGCTTTCACTCAAAAGATTTGTAGGCCCCAAATGCTGGCTCTGACATTTTAGATACATTTGGAAAATGTCAAAGACAATCTAGTTAAGATTTTAATGTTTTAAAGGAATATGCTTGTTCACTGAAGAATGAAGCCTATATAGTCTCTGTATTTGTACAAAAAACATGTATGCAAGCAGTCATTTTGGAAGGTCGAAAAATATTGTGAGGCAGCCATAGTGACTCATGCCTGTTATTCCAGCAGCTTGGGAAGCTGAGGCAGGAAGATCACAAATGCAAAGCCAGCCTAAACAACTTAAAATATATATAAAAAAAAATGTAAAATACAAAAGAAGGGCTGGGGATATGGTTCAGTGGTTAAGCACTCCTAGGTTCAATCCCCAGTACCAAAATAAATAAAATAAAATAAAATAAAATAAAATAAAATAAAATAAAATAAAATAAAATAAAATAA
>JAJEJO010000339.1:108107-182471 GCA_020662805.1 Glaucomys volans | reverse complement strand
AAAATAAAATAAAATAAAATAAAATAAAATAAAATAAAATAAAATAATACAATAAAATATGAAAAGTGAAAAACTCATGAAGATAATAGATTGTTTTCAACCCTAAAATTGATCTGTTTGCTCATGAGCTAATTACTTTAATTTTCATATCTCAGATTTCACGCATTCATTCTTTCATCAAATGCTTTTTGAATATGTACTATGGTACCAGGTTATGGATGCAAATATTAATTAATCATGATCCCAACCTTCAAAAACCTTACAATCAAGTTAATAGGTAAGAACAATAAAGTTTTATAGGTTCTTTTCTAGATACATGTTTAGGGAATAATGGGAATGTAGAGAAGGGAATAATTAGTTTTGCTTGAAAAATACTTCAGAGGTAAGGTGTCAATGGAGCTCAATCCTGAAAAATGAGTAGGTACTCACTAGGCGAATGGGAGCATGTCAGCAGACCTGCAATTTCAGAAAAAGATGCAGGAGGATGAAATAATTGGGCCCATAAGGGTGTGGCATGGGCACCCTGGATGATGAGGTCAGGGAAATTTTCTGAGACCAGATCATAGAAGTCCTTGTATACCACGCCGTGCCAAGAAGTTTGGCAATTGAGGTTCTGTTGAAAGATTTTAACAGGAGTGATACAAAATCATATTTGTGCTTGAGCAGAGTGACTAGCTAAGAGAACATGCAATAATGCGGGACAGACATCATAGCAAAAATGAAGTAGCATATATATTTATGTATCTACATCCTCACCAACCTTTTATTATTTTCTGTTGCTTTCATTTTAGCTACTCTAGTGAATGTGTAGTTTCCAATTGCAATTTCTTGAATAATTAAAGAAAATAAGCAATTATTAAGAAACTAAGCAAACGCTGGCCATTTAGAAATCCTTTCTTTGAAGGGTCTGTGTTAAAATTTTGCCCTTTTTCTAGTATATTGTCTTTTTTCTTACCGATTTGTAATTCTTTTTATGTTCTAGTTACAAGTCCTTTATCAAATATATAAATCTATTTTCTTCTACCTGAATTAGTGTTTATGTATGATTCTCAACTTGAGATTCTCCTACTACAAAGGAAGTGTCAATTTATACCTTATCCTCAACAATGAAAGAATTTTGGGTTTCGATTTACAAGAAAACTTTCCCTATATTCAGATATAAGGGCAGACAATAAATTGTTTGCTACTTGTCCAGTCTGATGGACAAACTTGTGCTAGCTCCTTTGCACTGAGTGTGAAGCTCTTTGAAAGCCCAGGTTTTAGCAGAAGTCCCAGTTCCACCCTTTCCTCTGCAGGCACGAGGGTACATCTTACATCTTCTGTCCCTTCTGTGGAAATTAAAACCCTGGCGCCCAGTTCCTCAGGCGTCTTATTAGATCCCTGGCTTTGAGTCTCCCCCAGTCATACATTTTTTTTTCTCCTCTGACAATAGGGATTTCTCTTTCTTTCAACATCAGTTATATTTTTCACTGTTTATTTAATTTACCCAAAATGTCTATGTATCTGTATCAGAAAAAGTGGCCCCAGTTACTAGCTCAGTCTGCCATGATGTAGGAACCTATTTTTCATTTATTTTTGAAAACTGTATCAGACATTTTGCTACAACTCCTGTTTGTTTTTTTTTTTCCAAATTATTTACCAGTACTTTTAGGAACACACTGGATTTTCTAAAATGCTATTATGGTCATTAGTTGTTTAAGTAAAAAACAAATGAACAAACAAGCAAACAAAAAACCTATACTCTCTGTTAGGCCTTTCCATCTTCAGAAACTTATTACATTGTTAGGAAATACTGGGGAGTTGGGCCAGGTGGGGAGGGGGTCTAGGGTAACAACCATGTTTCAATTTTATAAGTTAGAGGAATGAATATTAACCCACTGTACTCAGTTTAATTCTGCCTATTCCATCCTTCCAGCTAGGTGGGTCCCCACATAACTCCCAATCCTTCCTATTAATTTTCTCAAGTAGCCAATTATTCCCTACACTCTCTGTAAGAGTTTCTCCAATGGTTCCCCCATGCAGTTTCACATCCTTCCTTAATCATCTGGTATCTCCTCCTGCTCTTCCTGCCTCCACAGTTACCTCTCAGAGATCAGTTGCTTCACAACTCCACCCTACTGTGTCACTGTACAAAGCTCCCAGCCTCCCAACCTGAGTCACCACACGCCCCCTTCTAGTTTACCAGCTCCTGCCCCCAGCCTTGTCTTGACTCAGATAAAAATCAGTATCACGTATTTGTATAGATGTAGTTTTATTTGCTAGACTTGGCTAGCCTGAGCTTTTTTGATTGGTGGGAGATTTTTTTTTTTAATGCATGTTTTAAAAACCTTCTTATTATAGAAAATTTCAATATCTATAGAGGAGAGAAAATAGTTTAATGAATCCCACATAACCTCAACCAGCTTCAACAGTTTGAACTCTTGGTCAATCTTGTTTTATCTCTCCCTCTACCTCACCCACGGGTTCATTTCGAAACAAACCCCAGATGCCATATAATTTCTTCTGTATTTCCATTTGTGACTCTTAAAAAGGGAGTATCTTTTTTCTTTCTTTTCTTTTTTTTTTTTTTTTGATACAGGGATTGAACCCAGGGTAGCTTTACCACTGAGCCACTTCCCCAACTCCTTTTTTAAATTTTGAGACAGTGTCTCACTAACTTACTGAGGGGCTCACTAAGCACTGAGTCTGGCCTTGAACTTGCGATCCTCCTGCCTCAGCCCCACAAGTCATTGGGATTACAAATGTGTGCCACCAGACCTAGTGGGGGTATCTTTTTCCTTATTTTAAAGTATACACACAATGCCACTAATATACCTAAAAACAAAACCTTGAATATTTTCTTAATATTCTCATATGTCCAGTTTTTTAAAATTGAGATCCAAATAAGAAATATACATGCCTTTAGTTGATCTATCTCTTACATCTTTCTCTTAAAACAACAACAACTTTGCATTATGGAAAATTTTAGGGATAATAATATAAGGTCATACATTAAACAAAAGCCTTGTTTTTTTTTTTTTCACTTGTGTTTTCATTTTATTTTCTTTCTATAACGTCAGACGAGTCTCTCCCCACAACCTTACGACCTCCGAAGACGTCAAAGCACACTTCTTCGCGCTCGCCGGCTCAGCCCGAGCTCCACAGTTGCAGCCACCACCAAAAGCCTTGTTCTTTAAATGTTAGCAGAACAATCACCCTTTCCCACCTCTTTGTTCCTTTTACTTTTTCAATTTTTTAGTTGTTGATGCACTTTTATTTTACTTATTTATATGTGGTGCTGAGAATTGAACCCAGTGCCTTGTGCATGCTAGGCAAGCACTTTACCGCTGAGCTAAAACCCCAGCCCCTCTTCACTCCTTTTACTATTACTTTTGTATGTATGTGTGTATGTTCTTTTAAAACTTTATGAAAACAAATGGCTGGATTTGATCCACAGGCTGTAGTTTACTGGTCCTTATTATTTTTAATTGACACATGATATTTGTACATAATTTGGGGTACAGTACAATAATTTGATACATCATATAATGCATACTAAGCAAATTGGAGTAATTAGCATTTCCTCTTCTCAAATATGTATCATTTCCACGTATTAGACCCTACTGCTATTCTTCTGGGTGATGGCAACAGAAACTATACCACTAGACTTCTGCTTCATTCTCACCCTTAACATTTTCCTCTAGGAAGGAAGCCAACCTAAGATACTTTGTGGAGTAAAATCACAGAGAGGGATCCTTAACCATGACAGCAGCATCCCCAAGCTCAGTGAGATTAGCCTCCCTCACAAATGCAACCAGGATGCCTGTCCAACTCTCTGGAGTTCCCTCTCTTAAGATATACTTGCACTGAGAATGCCGTAGGCCAGAGCATGTGTTTCCTTTTGCTTATTAGACATCTTTTTGCACTTAGTTTTTCCTCTAGATATGAGATGTCAAAGATTATATCTAGGCAGTTAAAAAAATCCATTGATGTATATAGAGGAAAAATGCAAAAAAGCCCACTAGTGCATACTTTTAAAGAAAGCCATTTGGCTATGCCAGGAGCCATGGCACACACCAATCCCAGAAGTTTGGGAGGCAGGAAGATTGCACTGGAGGCCAGCCTCAGCAATTTAACAAGGCCGTAAGCAACCCTGTCTCAAAATTTAAAAAAATTAAAAGTACCCGGCTGCCGTTGCGGCTCAGCAGTAGAGTGCTCCCCTAGCATGTGGTAGGCACTGAGTTGAATCCTCAGTATCACATTAAAAAAAAAAAAAAAAAAAGGTATTGTGTCCATCTACACATCTACTAAAATCAAACTAAAAGTGCCAAGGATGCAGCTCAATGGTAAAGTGCCCCTAGATTCAACCAGTAGAACCAAAACCAAATAAATAAAATAATTAATTAAATAAAAAACACTTTAAAAGAAAGTCACTTTGGCTAAAAAGATTATCATTACTATGACAGATACTGGCATTTTCATTTCTTAATGTTCAGGAAAATTGTGAGAAGTAATGCTTACCTTTCAGGTAAGTTTAGTAAATACTCAGAAGTATTTTACTAATTGATAAGTATAAAAGGGAATTCAATAAAAAGCTTGTTCTACTCATATAAAGTAGCAAGATTGATATAAAATAAGAAAATAAGCCCTTTCATAATTGCAAATTCAGCTGGAACAGTTTATACAATTTCTAAATTTCCTTGTTTGAATAGAACCATTTATAACTTTGGAGATTATTTTGCTATCCTAAGCAATTTGTTGCTGTTCACTCCTCAACCATAGCAATCTACTCTCATCTTTTACTCTCCAGTTCCAAATTCCAACAGATTATTCAACTGTAGGATTAGAGTGAGCTACAGACAAGTAGGCAATACTTAAAAATCAAATCAGAACATGTCTAATTACTCTGAAGACAGATGCTATGTAAAGCTTCAAGAGGTAACAAAGGGCCGGATTACTGATTGTGTGTAATGTTAAATTTAGAATCAGATCTGAGATTTGGGAATGGTCTTTAACTAGCAGTCATTGTTGCCTCTTACCTTCCCCCTTGGAAAAATGTCTGTTATGTTGCAATCACTGAGCAAATGCCAAATGCCTTCTGGGATGTTCTGATTCTGCCAAGAATACCCCTCACCCCCGGCAACCATGCTCTCCACTACATGTGGGAAAGCCTTTGAATTTCGAGTCTCCAGCATGCCACACCTAAATCCTGGCCACACAACTCTAACAAATGGGTGGTTTGAGCAGTCCCTTAAATGGCTTGAGTAACCACAAATGTCCAGGGAGTATAAGAGAAATAGGGCAGGGGGTATATGTGCCTATTTAGAGCTTGATGTGTGACTCTTGACGCAGAAGAAATTGCCATTAGAATTCTACTGATGTTAGAATCGATTATCATTGTGTGTCTTGATAAATAATCATAAAAGGAACACAGTAAGAACCTCATTCTGAAAGTATAGAGCAATGAGATTGAGATGAAATAAGAAAACAAGTTCTTTCATAACTTGAGGTTCAGTTAAAAATTGTTTGATTTCTAGATTTAATTGTTCAATTACAACTGTGAATGTATCCACTTACGAGATTATTTTAGTATCCTTAACAATTTGTTTCTACTTACTCTTCAACAATAGCTATCGACCCTCATTTTTTCTCCCTGTTTCCAAATTCCAACAGACTAATTGATGGGAGGATTAGACTGGGCTACTGGTTAAGAACAAATAGATGATACTTAAACACAAAGAAATGGAAAAGAATGCAAATATTTGACAATTTTATTCAATTATTAAATGAGTTAGATGTTGAGATTTATAAATATAACCACTCTGAATTTTTACTGATAACATGGAATTGTGGATTTGGCTGTTGATATGGTTGACTGCACATGAATAAAAGGCAAACATTAGTGCCTGATAACATAGGCAAGCTGGTTGGTTTAGAAGAAAACTTTAAATCTATCTTTGTAAATGGAGCAGAGAAAACAGAGTCAAATCACATAGTAAGAAAAAGAAAACAAAACAACAGAAGACATAGGTTATCTCACAGTTCAATATGGTAGAAATGTCAATTATTTTGAGACCATTTATCTAGCAATCAAAATAGGACACCTAATCCAATGAAAGGAAAACCTCTGAGCTGCTGCTAATAATAGTTAATAATAATAATAAGATGAAGAAGAAGAAAAAAGATTTAAAAAGGTTTATACAAGGTTGAGGATGTAGCTCAGTGTTGGAGCACTTGCCTAGCATGCACAAGGCCATGGGTTTGAGCCCCAGCACCAAAAATACATACATACATACATAGAAAAAAGAAAGAAAAATAAAAATCTATGCACCAAAGCTTACAAACTTTTTTAATACAAAAATGTTTTTTTAAATAATTTCAACTCATTTAAATAATTAGATTATTTCATTCCCTGGGCCAATGAGACTAGAAGCAATAAAAATGTTTTTCCAGTCCTTGTGAATCCTAACATTGTGGATTATTACGTTTGAGGGATAATTACATGAACAGCTAACTTAAATCTCTGTGGTAGGAAGGTTCCTCTCGTTTTTCAGAGGAGCAAACAGATGGAGACAGATGCATTAAGTCACCCAAGATCACACAGTAGAAAGAGGTAGAGTTAGGATTCAAACACAAGTGTCTTACCATTGCATAGACTTTCAGGTATGAATGGCAAACCCCAGGGACTGTGCGTAGCAGAGATGAGGGTCAGAGAAGGTTCCTGCTTTCATAGCCTAAAAGTAACAGGAAACAGTAAGAGAGGTAGGAGCTCAGCTGTGGGACAGAAACTGATACCGACAGCAGAACACAGGAAAGGGAACTGAGGGCTGGGGGAGCCCCAGACAGTTATTATTTAATTTACTCTTTAAACTATTCTTCAAAGCAGCAGCAGCAGCATTTTTCAGATGGAGAAACTGAGGCATTAGAAAGTTGAATGAATTTCTGGAATTGCTATTAGTAAGTAGTTGATCTTGGGTTGGAATCCAGGTCTGTTTGGATGGAGGTACAATTGCTTTTTCCAGATTCCCTATGACAGTTCCAGTCTTAATATTTCATTTGAAGGCATTTTAAACCATTTAATTTTGATTTTTGTCTTAAAATATTTCAATACCATAGAGGGTAACAGTCTGACATCCTTAGAAAGATCTTATTTTTACTTTGACTCCAAATGGTTTTAGCTTTTCCAGAGAGTTTCCAAAGGTGAGTTCCACATTCATTAAAAACTTCGAGCATTTAATTAATAAGGAGTAATTGATTTTGAAAAGGTCTTCTAATTGACTTCAGAAATATTATGAAGTATGGTCTGGGTTTATAATACCATAGGGAGATCTATTTATGACACTTTATGATGCTAGAAATGCTCTAAAAATTCTTCCAGTTTAAGCCTTCATATAGCACATATATACTGGTTCATATGCAAGTTAGAAAAGGTGCATCATCTATTACTAGGACAACAGCTCCACAATCTAAGAGAATATGCTCCTTCTTTTAAAAACATTTAACATAATTATATTTTCTAAGCAATTATTTAAGTATTGAATTAGTATGACAGGTCTTATCAAAGCAATAATTGAATAACTGACCTAGAATCGTACTTCGACACCTAGATGTAACTCAGATAGTAGGCTCTTGAAAAGAACATAATGTCCTGTTTTCTTCCCCTTAAAAAGAAAGGAAGCATTTTAGCAGTTAGCAAGATAAGGATAGAACATACCCATTTCCTGCCTATTAACAAAAATGTTGAAGGGGACCTAATCTTTTATTACTTGGCATCATCTCAGAAAAGACTAATCCTTTCTTTTCTCCTTACAATGTTTATTGGGTTCATATGTTCCAGACTTTGGGGGACAACACTATCTTTCATTTTTTTAGTTTAGTTATATATAACATAGGATTCATTTTGACATAATTATACAAGCATGGATTATAATTTGTTCTAATTCAGTCTCTAGTATGTCCCCTTTCCCTCTCCTCCTCCTGGCCCCTGTTCCCTTCCTTGTATTCCATGGATCTTTCTGATATGTACTTGTAGTTGTTTTTTTTTTTTTTAAATTAGTGTCTTGTAGAATACACAATAGTGAGATTCACTGTGGTATATGCATATATGTAAATAGGAAAGTTAGGTCACATTCATTCCACTGTCTTTCCCTATGCCAGCTCTCCTTCCTTCCCTTCATTCCCCTTTGTCTACTCCACTGATTTCTCTTCTACTTTTTTAAAATTATTTTTTATCCCTTCCTTATTTTGGATTAGCTTCTGCATATCAGATAAAACATTAAACCTTTGACTTTTTGGAACTGGCTTATTTTAATTTGTATGACAGTCTCCAGTTTCATCCATTTCCTGGCAAATGCCATAACGTCATTCTTCTTTATGGATGAGTAATAATCCATTGTGTGTGTGTGTGTGTGTGTGTGTGTGTTTGTATACACACCACATTTTCTTTATTCATTTATCTGTTGAAAGGCAAAATAACAATAAATGTTGTCAAGGATGTGGGGGAAAAGGCACACTAGTATATTGTTTGTGAGACTGCAAATTGCTATAGCCTCTCTGGAAAGCTGTATGGAGATTCATCAAAAAACTAGGAATGGAACCATTTTTCATTTTTTAAATTTTTTTATTTTTAGAAAATTTGTTCTGTTTAGATATACATGATAGTAGAGTGTATTTTGACATTATACATACATGCAGTATAACTTAGGATCCCATTTTGTGGTTGTACATGATGTAGAGTTTCACTGGTCGAGTATTTATACAGGAACATAGGAAAGTTATGTTCAATTCATTCTGTCTTTCCTATTCCCATCCCCCCATCTTTCCTTTCGGTGTGGCATATTTTCAATATCCTAATGCCTGTGCTTTGTGTACATTATAGGTAGCTTTTAAGACTTACTTGCTATTGTGTCATACTTAATGTTACATATCTTTTGTAACTATTGTGACATATTTCTTGCATATAAATAAAGATTTTAAAATTACCTATTCTCCGGGATTAATCTGTAGAGTTAGCTTATACTATGACCATAAAAATATTTTTAAAAAATTTTAAGATGTTGATGGACCCTTATTTTACTCGTTTATTTATATGTGGTCTGAGAATCAAACCCAGTGCTAGGCAAGTACTCTACCACTGAGCCACAATCCCAGCCCCAAGGTATTTTTTTGATGATGAGACCATATGTGTATAACAGACAGAAAAGCTCTTGTGAACAATGATATATTTATATGGAGTGTATCTAAACATTGTCGTCAAAAACTCAAAACTCAGTTCGTATCAGGGCACTGGAAATAGAGCATTTCTGTTTGCATTTGATTTCTTGGTGGCGTATCTCTGTAAATAACTAAGAAATGATGCAAATTCTCATAACCATCACCAACAGTCAAAACTTTTACAAGCACTAACAAAGGTATGTTCATTATAGATGTATCAAGATTCCTATCTTTGTGGTTCATAAACTTTTATGACTAGACAGAAAAAAATACAATGCAGTTTGAGCATTATTTCTGGTGTGCATGGTGATAATTTGCAGAGGCTATTTATACAGACCTAAAATACATAAATTAGATCTGATGCTTCTAAGGAGAACCCCTCTCTTTTCACTTTAGATAAAATTATTTGCTATTTTTACCTAATTATTTTTTCCCCTAGGACTTAAGGGAAACTGTAACCTGAATATATTTTCTAACAGATATTTTAAATAATATACCATAAAATTACATATAGTAAACTCTATTTAATTAGATATTTAAGAACGTGACTTTTAAATAATATTCTCTTGAAATTTGATAGTGATCTTCAAAATTCATAAAATTTTCCCTTTCTTAAATATTATCCAACATGTAATTGGAAAATAAAAACTTACATATCACTCTATCATCATTGAATCTATTCATTGTGTGGTTGACCAATATAATCTATAAATATGCCACAGTTAGCTACGTAAAACAGTCAATGAACTAGATGTTGATTTTTAAACTTAAAGAGAGCATTAGAGGTTTCCTAAATTTTCCCAATTTAAGTTCATTACCTGGGCAGAGCAAGACCTTTTGCTATCCTTTATGGTCACAACTATTCCTTCTATAATGTCATTCTACTTCCTTCAGTGTTCACCAGAATGAGATTCAGAAGCAGTTTTTTTTTTTTAAAAAAAAACTTTTTATTTGCTCATTTTAGTTATACATGACAGCAGACTGCATTTTTACATTTTATACATACATGGAGTATAACTTCCCATTCTTGTGGTTGTACATGATGTGGAGTTACACTGGTGGTGTATTCATATATGAACATAGGAAAGTTATGTCCTATTCATTCTACTGTCTTTCCTATTCCTATTCCCCCTCCCTTCCCTTCATTCCCCTTTGTCTAAGCCAATGAACTTCTATTCATCCCCTCTCCCCTTATTGTGTGTGAGCATCCACATATCAGAAAGAACATTTGGCCTTTGGATTTGGGGGATTGGCTTATTTCACTTAACATGATAGCCTCCAGTTCCATTTTCTACTGGCAAATGCCATCGTTTCATTCCAGAAGCAGATCTTCAGACCTTATTTCACCATCATTTTTTTTTTCACTCAGCTCATGTATGGTGTCTCTCTTTGCTGCACTATTGATATCTTCCTCTCTGCTGGTTCTCCTAAAAATGCCCTCCTCAACCCTGTGTTCTTCTTCAGCTATTATTCTTTTCTTGAGAAGAGGCTACATTTACTTCTGCCATCTTCTCATCTTTCATTCTCCCCCTCTTTTGTCATAGTAAAATATACATAACACCAGATTCGCCATCTAAATGATTTTTAAGTGTACAATTCTGTGGCATTAAGTACATTCTTATTGCTGGACAACCATCATCACCACACATCTCCAGACCCCATTCGGCTTCCCAAATGGAAACTTCTTACACATTACTTACTAATTCTATTCCCACTGCCCCCAGCACTGTGGCAATCAGCATTTTACTTTGTCTCTATAAATTTGACAACCCTAGGTGCCCCAAATTAAGTGGAATCATTACCTTTGGTAATGTGTTTATTTTACATAGCATAGTATCTTCCAAGTTTATCCATGTTTCCTTTATTCTCTTTATTTTGACCCTGTCTTCTTCCACATGATTCCTTGCCCAGGTCATCCATGACTCCCTGCCTCCTCCATACTATGGAAAGTTGTCTTTATCAATAGCAGTTCACTGTATGTGATAATTCTTAATACAGCCTCCTCTTTTCACTTCAAAGACATCCTCTTGTGGTTTTCCTCCTACATTTGTAGCACTTCTTTGTGGTCTCCTCTCCATTTTAAGCACTGTTTTTCTTAGGTGTCTTTGTACACTCCAAAGTCTATACTTCTCAGCTTATCTCCCCCGTTATTATGGCTTCTACCCACCACTTATGTGTTGACTCCGACTGTTCATCTCTAATCCATATTTCTCTCCTGAGCTCCAGGAAAGGGGCAACCTCTATAGCTGGAGATCTCCACATGAGCATTCCACACACAATGTGTCCAAAACTTAGCTTTCTATCTTATCCTCCATATTTTTATCACGTTAATGAATGGAACCATCCTCTGAATCATTCCTGACTCTTTGTTTCCCTACCCAAAACATTTAATTGATTCCTTAAGTTTGCTCACTTTTACGCACTAACTATTCCTGCAATCTGTCCTCTTTCCTCCATTTTTCACTGCTACTGCTTTTTGTCATTTCAAATATTATTCTTGAAAATAGACATTCTAATTGGGGTGAGATGAAATCTTAGGATAATTTTGGTTTGCATTTCTCTTATTACTAGAAATGTTGAACATTTTTTCATATATCTGTTGATTGCTTTTAGATCTTCTGTGAAGTGTCTGCTCATTTCTTTAGCCCATTTATTGATTGGGTTATTTGTATTCTTGGTGTAAAGTTTTTTGAGCTCTTTATAGATTCTGGAGATTAGTGCTCTATCTGACATGCATGTGACAAAGATTTTATCCCACTCTGTAGGCTCTCTCTTCACATTTTTGATTGGTTCCTTTGCTGATAAAAAGCTTTTTACTTTGAATATATTCCATTTATTGATTCCTGCTTTTATTTCTTGTGTTTTGGGAGTCATGTTAAGGGAGTCTTGTCCTAAGCCAGCATGATGAAGATTTGGACCTACTTTTTCTTCTATTAGGTGCAGGATCTCTGGTCTAATTCCTAGGTCTTTGATCCATTTTGAATTGAGTTTTGTGCAGGGTGAGAGATAGGGATTTAATTTCATTTTGCTGCATATAGATTTCCAGTTTTCCCAGCACCATTTGTTGAAGAGGCTATCTTTTCTCCACTGTATGTTTATTATCAAGAATTCAAGCAACAATAGGTATTGGCAAGGATGTGAGGGAAAAGGTACACTCATACATCACTGGTGAGGTTGCAAATTGGTGCAGCCACTCTGGAAAGCAGTATGGAGATTCCTTAGAAAACTTTGAATGGAACCACCATTTGACCCAGCTATCCCACTCATTTAAAATCCGCATACTACAGTGATGCAGCCACATCAATGTTTTTAGCAGCTCAATTCACAATAGCTAGATTGTGGAACCAACCTAGATGCCCTTCAATAGATGAATGGATAAAGAAACTGTGGCATATATACACAATGAAATATTATTCAGCCATAAAGAAGAATAAAATTCTGGCATTTGCAGGTAAATGATTGGAGTTGGAGACTATCATGCTAAGTGAAATAAGCCAAACGAATGCTTTCTCTGATAAGTGGATGATGATACATAATGAGGGGCAGTAAGGCAAGAATGGAGGAAGGATGGATTATGTAGACAAAAATGAGGGAAGGAAAGATAATAGAATGAGACAAACATCATTACCCTATGTACATGTATGATTACACAAACTACTTAGTGTACAACCAGAGAAACAAAAGTTGTACCCTATTTGTGTACAATGAATCAAAATAATAATAATAAAAGCATAAAAGAGAAAATAACAAAACACAAAAAATATTATTCTTTCTGGAGTTAATGTTGCAGCATTCTAATAAGACTGCTTCTTTTCCTTCTTCATTTTCAGCAAATTTGATAATTTCATCCTCATCTAACATATTTTCTACCTATTGCCAGAACAATCTTCCAACAAAGCAAGTCCAATTATGTCATGGTCTAAATATAATATTTGAATATCTTCCCATTGCTTGTAGGAATAAGTCTAGAGTCCTTATTGCAGAGCTGCCATATTCTCCTGGATCTGGCTTTTCCTCACTCTTCCTCCTCATCGTTTGCTGCTTTCCCTTTTGTAGTCTTCATTCCTACAGTTGTGGTAAACCTCCCCAATACACTCCTCAGGCCCACCACGTCTTTGCCTGTGCAATTCTCCTGGATAACCACCAGTTCATCCCTGAAGATCGGTGTAGTGGATATTGTGGAGTGCTGCTTGGTTTCCCATATTTCCTTAGGACAAAAGCACTCATTCCCCCAACTGCCAAGAGTGTTGGCAACTGACACCTCAACTACATTTCATTCTGGAGCTTGCCCTTGGTCTAAGAGAGCTTAAGGTCATTCAGTTCTTCCTAGAAACAGCCTATATGCAATGACTAGTTGATACAGAAGTATAAAAGCCTGGTCCTGTTACCCCAGCTGGTTAATACAAGCCATCCTAGCTCCATAATTTCCCCATGGAGAGGCTGAGGGCCTTGTAACTGTATCACCACCCAACTTCTCCTGCCCAATTCTGCTTTTCACTTCACCCTACCGGTGCTGATCCTGAAAGCAAGCTTCTTGTGCACAGATTTCCATCTGAATCTGTTTCCCAGGAAACTGAATAGCAACACTGGGTTAGGATTCTCAATATCACTTGCCTATTTCTATCACAGTTCTTATGCCACTATATCATAATTGTCTGTTTACTTGTGGATCTATGCCTAAATATAGGGAGCAACTTGAGAACTGGGATTTTAATCTTCTCTTTTTTATCCTCATTTGCTTTTTATCCTGACTCATTAAAACTTTCTGAATAAATGAATGTGTAAATGAGTGCATGAGAGATTGTTTTCTTCAAAAGCCTGGGGTCTTAAAATTCTAAGGTCCTTCCTGAATCTTATTTATTTATTTATTTTTTGGAATAGCTTGAGAAAATATGGATTGTCTTTTCTCAGAATGTTTTTTAGGTTGATGGCTTTTCATGCTTCATGAAACTACCAGAAGCATGGATTTAGAAGTCTGAGTGGAATTTTCACAGGACCACATATGTCCTAGTTGTATGATTTGGAGCAAATCACATAACCTCTTCATGCCTCAGTTTAGTCAATGGGAAAGTAGTATTACCTAACTCATCAATACTGTTCGGTGGTAAATAAATGAGATAACATCTGTGTGAAGTGATGGCCTACAGTAGATGCTCAGTAAATTTTAACTCATCCCTTTTATTTCTTTTTAGATCGAATTCACCCTTCTGTGATAACTTGCAAAGAAATAAATTATAGTAATTCGGTCATACTGAAACGATCTCATTAGCTCTCATTGTTTTTATTTCTCCCCACATGGCAGAAATCCATCATTCTCTGCTAGTATGCTTATTTTAGAAGGGGAAAGGGGCAATGAAAGCATCTAGTCAACCATCAAGTCCCTGCTTGCTACAGGTTTTGTTATTTATTTATGAGGTATCAAATTTGCCAGTGGCAAGAGGTGTGACTAGGTGTGTCTGAGAGTGAATCAAAGGTGAATAAATGACATGAATGTAACCCTACCTGATGGGTTTCAGTGCAGTGGAGGAGGGGCTAAAGTGATGAACTTAAGGCACCAATGAAATGTAAAGAGAGGGTCGCAAGGTATCCCCCATTTGGATACCTGATTCACTCATAATTCCAGTTTTCTATTTCTCAGAACTTGGAAAAATTACATTTCTCAGCTGTCTTGCTGTTGAGTGGGTCATGTGATAACTTCTGGGAGAAGTATTTTATCACTTGTATTTAGGAACCAGTGATCAACTTTTAGCTAGAAGTAGTCTGAAATATTGAAAGACATATACTGTAAATACCTCCCTAATCTGGAGCTGATTACGCACACACACACACACACACACACACCCCTTTGTTGTGTTAAACTCTGAAATATTCATGTTAGTTATTACTACTGCAAAACTTAGACTTTCCAAATAGATGCATTGGGGCTCAGGATAATCTGAATAAATAAGATATCTCAGGAAAATTAGGAATCATAGCCCGCTGTTTTAGAAATTATAATCGGAAAGTTGTTCAGGAGTCACTCTTGTCTACCTCTACTGGTCTACCACTAAAGTGACTTAGCTTCTCTCTGGGAATCTGCTCCTTTCTGTCAATTTACTTCTACTCCCACTTCTAGTTGCCAGGTCCCACTTTCCAGCATCTTGCATTATGTTTCTACAGCTTCATAAAGTTATGTGGAGAGATAGAACCCAATTAGTCCATTTTGGAAACCCATTAGAAAGTACTCTTGAACCAGGCCACCTCAAAGGCTACTGGGGACCATAAATGGCTTTCTTTGAGTCAGGAATACTGCCTCCTCAGTCCAATTAGCAACAGCCATGGTGTTGCATCATGAAATACAAAACATGGCCATTTATTAAGCTTAAGGAATGAAAATCTTGGGCCTCTTCCTTCTCCACATTCAGGAGCTGTGGGTTAGAGTCCAGTAAGATCATGCTGTCCATATGGTAGGCACCATGTTGACTTGTCTGGTAAACTAAGATACTCTTCAGGTTAGTAGGAGAGAGGCTATTATTCCATTACCATGCCCAGTGGGCCTGGAATTGCTTACACAAATATCTTGGTCTTGACTTGGAAATTGATCAGTGGCTTCTGAGTTGGGACACAATTTTTGTTGAGCTGATGACACATCTTCCTAGGTGAGACAGGAAATCCAGACCCAATGACCCAAGGTCAACAGCAGATTTCTGGCCTTTTAGAGACTTGTTGATCAGAAATTAGATGTTTGACTTTGAGAATGTTCTTGGATAATAATACACACAAAAATCAATAGATGTTTTAGGGTAATCTAATAATCAGTGACTTAAAACTGTTTGATTTTAAATATAAATTATGAACCATTTCACTTCATCTTGGGCATTTGGTTAACTTATAAGTGTGAAATCAGAGCTCCCCTTGGCTTTTTAAAAAATTTATTTTGGTTCATTGTACACAAATGGGATACAACTGTTGTTTCTCTGGTTGTACACAAAGTAGAGTTGCACCATTTGCCTGATGCTCGTCTCATTCTGTTATTTTTCCTTCCCCCCACCCCTTCCCTTGGCTTTTAATGTCACTGACCTACTGACCATAGTGCTTTATGAATAATTCTTTCAAAGTATTGTAGTCCATGTTTTGGTATATTTATTTCCTCTTAAAATGCTTATTTTTATTTCAAATTCCACTTAACATAGTTCTTTCTTGTTTAGCTTTCCCCTGAGATACCCCACTACCTTCTTAAACAACTTCAACTCCTTAATTGCTCTCTACCTAACTGCCAATCAAAACCCCCATTGCCTTCGAAGTGATCTCAGTTTGGGGTTAAGAGGAAATAAGCTAATTAAACTACTATTAAATTCAGCTACATATTACGTAGTTATATACCAGAAACAATGCAGATGCTTTTAAAAATCAGAAATGTTTTTCCTACTGTTCTTTAAATGATCACAATTAGGTTGTCCCAACTTCCTTTTGACAGTATAAACGAAATGGAAGTCTCCAACACTAGTTTCTGATCAGAGATAATGATGTATAGGATAGGGATGGCAGATTCAATATTTTTTGAGAAATTATTAGCATATTTTGTGTAATTAAGATGCTGTTATTTTTAAAATTCATCCCTATTTCAGGAATGTTAAAAAAGGAATAAAAAATGTGTGTCATCAATTCTCCTGAAATAAGGCATATGGGTTGGTGCACTGTGGAGAAGGAACAGTGAGTTAGATGGATGCTGAGCTTTAAATGAGACCAGGTTTGACTTCTGCTATTGGAGCTTAGACCCCATTATGATAGTGTTGGAAGGTGGTGGAATCTTAAAGAGATGAGCCTACTGGGAATAAATTAGGCACTAACCTCCAAAGGGATTGATGTAGTTCTCTCAGGACCCCAGTTAATTCTTCCAAGAGAGTTGTTACAATGCAAGTCCACCCCACATGCTTCTACATTCAGCTACTTCCCTTCTGTTTTTCTGCTGTGTAATGACTTTGAGCCAGTTTCAGCAGACAGGGCTCTCACCAAAAGATAGACAGATGAGGTTGCCTGATATTGAATTTTTAGCCTCTAAATCTCTGAGCCAAACAAACCTCTTTACTTTATAAAGTATATAACCTCAAGTATTTTGTTATACCAAACAGAAAATTTAATAATGCAACTTTCAATCTTGTTCCTTATTAATTAGCTGTGTAGCCTTGGGCATGGCATTTAACCTCATTGAGTCTAGTGTCCACTTTTGAAAAGTGGAGAAAATAATAGCTGTAGAGTTATTAGGTGTTTTACATAAGATGTTGTACACAAAAGCTCTTGACATAGAGTAGGTGTTTAGAGGGTGTATGCTGAACTTGAATGTACTTCCTTTTAAGCACCCTTTAAACTTGAGGGAAGAGGTTCCTGTCCTATTATGGGATTAATCAAAGAGTGAAAGGACCCTCTGGTTAGGAGAGTAAAGGCCTTAGTCTTATATGCCCAACCTCTTTTGCACTGTTGCAGACTTGATAGTATTTTTTTCTCCCTTTCTTTAATTTCTTCTCTAAATCATTATATTTTCAGTCCCTACATTTTTTTCAGGCACTGGGGATAGAAAGATCAATAAGACACAGTGATATCCATGGATTACAGTCAAATAGGGAAAGAAAGTCATGGAAAAATCCATTAAAAGCATTATTCTTTAAAACTTTGTAAACTTTTTCATTAAAGAAATAATTTTTAAAAGAAGATAGATTTCCAATATCTTCTCCAATTTTTAAAGTATAATAGAAGCATAAGTGATTTAAAATAAACTCTAAGATAAAGAAAATTCCCTTCTTTTACTTTTCACCGTTGTTCGAGTTAATTTTGACTTTGGCATCAAAACCCGTTTTGTTTTTCTTCTGCTCTCACACTCTGCATCTGTTACCTTCTCTGTCAAGCAAGTATAGAAAGTAAATTACCAGGCAGGAAACAATAAGCACACATCTAGAATCTGAAAAAAAGTGGTAGACATAATTTTAGGTCTACCTGTTTTTATGGTGATTTTGCATATGGAATCCTATATCTATCTATAGAACTCTCCACTTTCCTGGTGAGGTAGCATGGCATATTAGGGAGAATATAGACTGAGGAATTAGAATATATTAAAATTTTAGCTTTACTAGTTTCATGGGCAAGTCATTTAACTGCTTTGAGCTTTAGTTTCTTCATTTGTAAAAATGAGTAATAATAATATTTATGGGATTATAATAATGAACATATATGCCTATGTATAGTAAGTCTTTAATAAATATCAGTATTATTCAAACCCAAGAACACAAAAAAATTATTTCTCAGTCCTTGGTCAATTGTATAAAATACTCAAAATGTTTTAATATAATACAAGTATAGAATAGGGGCTGGATTTGTCCTTATCATATTAAGTAGGAAAATAGTTATTAAAATTGCCTTAACCTGGGAGCTGGGTGTGGTGGCGCATGCCTGTAATCCTAGCACTTGGGAGGCTGAGGCAGGAGGATCGCCAGTTCAAAGCCAGCCTCAGCAACTTAGTGAGGCCCTAAGCAACTCAGTGAGACCCTGTCTCTAAATAAAATACAAATTTAGGGCTGGGGATGTGGCTCAAGTGCCCCTGGGTTCAATCCCCAGTACAAAAAAAAAAAAGAAAAATTTGCCTTAACCTGGGATACTTACTGGAACAAAATCATTACAAGCTGTAATTGCCTAACTAGAATGGTAAACTATGAAAACTAGGATGGTACAGGTTGGAGCCTCAGGGAGTATGGAATGCCAAAACCTTTTCAATTTCATAATATGAAAGTGAAGTCTGACATTTTCTGGGATTAGATATTAGGGGATTTCATGTCTGATAAGAGACAAGTAGTAGCTTTGTTTTTAGTGTCAATATCTGAACCCCTTTCTGTTTCTGTTTTGGGAAATTCTCTTAATTACTAGATGTAGGACCCATGTCCCACTATTAAAATGCAAGACCAGTGACTCAATTAACATTTATTCCTAGAGGTAAGAGCATGTCATGTGATCTTAGACCACTAAGTACTCTGGACTGGAGAGGCCAGGCCAAGAAATAATTCATTTTAGTAGAAGTGATGGTGGCAGGAATACCCAGTGTCCAGTGATGTCACGTCCAAGGTGTTTCCAGTGTCATTTCTATGTCTTATGAAGTAAGGAAGCAATGTCGTTATAGCAATCCAGCACACGCTAATGTAAGTGTTTGTCTACTTCAATCTCTTTACTTCTCTTGGTTCTGGCCCATTTCTTGAGTCTGATTGTTTGAGCTTTCCAACAATTCTAGAAGGTACCTGTAGGTCTGCCAATAAATTCATTGTCTACTGAAGATTAAGTCCATTTCAGTTGTTTGCATCTAAAATCTTGACTATTCTGGGCAAATAGAAGACTCCAACTGTGGGTAAAATGGAGGTCAAAGCTGTCAGAGACTTCAGAAGGAGGCAATGAATATTTACTGATGGTTCAGATGAAAATGTGCAGGTTCAAATGAAAATGTGTAGGTAATGTCCATTTGTCAATGGGGCCTTCTGTCAAGAGTTCCTTCTAGTCTTGAAGACATATTCTTTAAACCCAGTTTCTCACAACAATCAAGCTCTCAGCTGATAACAAGAAGGCTGGAAGCAAGGAGAGAAGGCTGGCTCCACAGAGGATAAAGCTCTTCTGTGGGGAACAATTGAAGGCAGCTCAAACAGCCAGGCTCACCATCATGGTGGGCAGCACTGCACCAACATGATACCGGCAGGTCATGCCCATCCCGATTTTAGCGGATGGTGGGGAATTAACGCTAAGGAAGCAGCCAGGGGATGTCACGTCTCACCTCTGTCCCTCGTGGTTCTGGGATTTGTCTGGAGTTTGTGGAGTCTTCATGCTTCTTGGGGTAGAGGATAAGAATTTGAACAAAATTCAGGAGGGATCCTAACTCCCAGCTATCACAAATCAAAGCTAGCTCTCCAGAAGAGGCAGGTGGAGGAAGGCCATGGGCTCCAGAAGTGGTAAGCCAGGTCATGTCTGAGGCTACAGTCAGGAAAAAAACCCAGGAGGCCAGAATCTGGTAGGACTGAAAACTGGTAGTGAAAGCAGTATGAGAAGGGGTGTAAAAGAGGTATAAGACAAAGGCTGAGGGTGTTAGGGCTCCATATGCTCAGCTGCATGTGTTGATACTGTCAAGAGGTTGGGCTCGATGATGATTTTTCAGGCCTAACTTCAGAAGTCTCAGGAAACCAGCATTACTTCTTCTTATTCACAGTGATACCAAATAATTAACAATTACTTGTTAAAACATAATGATAATTATAATTAATTATTATTAATTATTTACAATAGTAACAATAATAAATTCAATTTTTGCCTTCTGGTACCATTCTCAACCTGTATTTGCCTCTTCAGGGACAAAACCCACTGTTATCCTGTGCAGTGAATCCAAATGAGAGGTAGTCTTTCAAAATAACTGCATTTTCAGCAATATATTGAGTCAAGCCTGCCTTCCCAGCCCCATCTTGCTAGAGGAAGAGGGCAACTGTCAATAAAAGCAAGTTTTGTGTCTCCTTATCCTTTGCCAGCCTGACACTGTACCTGGGGACTGTGTCATTATGGAGCTTTGAGGAGACAGGGCCTTAAAGAGAGGGGAAATGGTTGACATCAAGATGATCCCATCTCCTATCACTGTCTTTTTATAAAACCTGTTCTTCTGGCATACTCTTGCCAAAAGCATGCTGACCAATGGTTTAAAGCTAGTCAGCAGCAGCTCATGGGCAGTCATGCGGGATGGCAGTAGGGGTGAGATACTTTGCCCTGAAAGTCAGGCAATAATGTCCTCTCGCCTCCATACACATCAGGACATCAGAAGAGCACTTTCTGTACCCTGCCCGGGATATTTTTAGAGTCTTAACTGCCTCAAAGTAGAAAATAAAACTCAACAGAATTTTTAACTTGTTTTTAATTTCTATGTCTCCTTGGCAGCCGTAATATTATACATAGTAAATACGGAGGGGTAAACCAAGCAGTCACATGGGAAAATGATATTTCACACCTCTATTTTGGAATTATGTGCAAAATTTATCACATCCCTCATGTTGAATATGGCATAGTTAAATTGATAATCATCCCAGTTGAATATGATGAAATGCAATTAAATTATTAGTCATTGTTCCGTTGCATAAAAAATACTTGATTTCTCAACTCATGGATAAAATCTATAGTAAAGGTTGTTCCTTAAAAGCATTTTATCACTGACTTATGCAAGGCTGTAAAAAAACAGATTAGCAATAGCTAAAAAATGGAGTGAATAATTAGAGAATTATTAGGTCCTCTGTCAAAAACAACAACTAACCTTTATGAAAATTTAGACACAGTTTCTAATAGAATAATAAGACTCAAAGGTTTTTGCTTCCCCTGTAACTGAACATTAGATCTCTGCAGTCTTCTGGCATATATTACCCATGCTTAAAATTCCCCCTTTGTGCTAAAAAGGAAGTATTGGCAGAGCAAGAGACTGGGAATTGCTATGCTGTGCCCCCTTTAGCTTTGATTCCTCTTCTCTCCCCATTGCTTACCATCTAGTTTTCACAGTTCTCTGCCTGCTTCCTGCTTCCCTCCTTGCCTTTTTAGCTCCTGCTTCCTCCCACCTTATTTAATTTTTGAGCCAGAAATTTTTTCCTTTCTTTTCTTTTGTCTCCTCCTTCCTCCTTCTCTGTCTGTCAAAGCAATAATGTGTAGCGGTTACTCAGAGCATGGGCTCTGGAAGCAGATTAATGCTTCCATTTCTGGTTTGCCATATAGTAACTGAGTGACCTTGGGTAAGCTACTTATGAATCTCACTGTGATGCCACTACCTTTGTCAATCAAGATTCAACTGGGGAAACAAAACCTCCACTGTGGGACACACTGGGGAAGTAAAGGTCTGAAGAGGGTGTTGGAAGACCAGAAGGGCCACCCATCAGTCCATCTGAGAAGATAGGCATATTCAGCCGCTGGAATGAGACTGCAAATAGGGAACTGATGGAGAATCTATGGGGTTCTGTTGCCTCAGAAAGTTCATGTTTAAGTATCAGGTAATGCTATGTTTGATCAGTGGAGTGAAAGATTCCCCCCAAAATAGAATGATGTGGAGTAGAGGAGAAAAGACAGCTAGAAACTGCAGGCACCTCCATCTGCTCATTACTGTATCTAACCACGATGATCTTCAGAGAGCAATGGCTGCTGCTTTACTTCTGCCTTCCAAATCTCATACAGATTTCATTTCTGGTCAAATCAAACCCAGTATCACACAGGGAAGAGAATTCTGGAGAACCTAGGTCTAGTTCAACTAGGTTGAAGAAGTGAAAATCACCAGATGAGTCATTTTCCAAATGCCACTGTTAGGAGTTCATAAATCATGGGGATGTTGTGAAAAGTAAAAGAGATTTTAATAAATGCACAAAAGGCACTTATCACAGTGTCTGACACATAGCAAGCACACAATAAATGTCAATAGTCATTTTTTCTGTTTCAACAGTCTCATGTATACTTTTACCAAAGCACCATTGTCATTATTATTGTATCAACAATATTCAAGACAGTTAATAAATTGTTATGGAAATTGCAAAAAAGCATTTTCCAGGTAACACACACTGTGTTTTTTTTTAAATACATCAACACATAGGATGCTATTTTATTTTATTTGTGGTACTAAGGATTGAACCCAGGGACTTGCACATCCTAGGCAAGTACTCTACCACTGAGCTACTACCTCAGCCCCAGGATGCTTTTAGCAACTATGAAATAGGTAGCAAAATAATTCGCATTAAAACATGAAGAAATTGAAGTAGAGAGATTATTTACTTGTCCCAAATAACATAGATGTAAACACAGTACCAGTTTTCACTATACTAATGTAAGTGCAGCCATTTTAAATACTGTTTCCATTAAGAGTAGGAATACCACCTGTAGGAAAATTATCTTCTGAAATATTGCATTTTCAAGGCTAACAAAGGAGCTATCTCAGAGTTCCCTTTTGGTATTATTGTTTCACACAAAATCTGGGCAAATTATAAATTTCCTGCATGGTTTGGGGTGATACCAGTAGTCAGAAAGAATTTGGTGTAGAGTAGCGTTAGAGTAACTTTAATTAAGCCAAGACAAAGCTGAGGTATTTGGGGAGGGAGATGGATAAAAGTTGAAGAAAGATTAAAGTTAGCTCATAATTACAATTGCAATTACAAAATGCAATTTTACAACCTGAAACATGAAAACACTGCTCCAAAGGAACTCCCTGGCCTCTTTTAACATGGCCCTGTGAATTTTACTGAAACAAAAAGTTCCTTAAGTTATTCTAGTCTTTTGCCCCTACCCTAAGTTCAAGCTATCTCCTAAAGAAAAAGCTCCAAATCTGTGTTACTCCAGATATTGTATTTGATGGGCGTGTGTTATAAAACACTTTTATAAAAAAATAAATGTTGTCAAATGGGGTTTATCACAGTTTCCACTCATCTTTCCTCATTATCTCTCTCTGAGCCTTCATTCACCTGTCTCGACCTAGAACACAGATGAACTTCCAATTCCTGCAAAGGGACAGTCTTTATCTGGACAGATTTCAAAGGGCTTCACTGGTCCTGAATTCCCACTTGGAATTAGCAGAGACAAGGGGCATGGACCTTCCAGTTTTCCTATTTTCTACTCATCTGACCCTTCCTTTCCTAGACCATATCTCAAAATTCTTTATGGAAAAATTTGCTGTGTGATATTCTGACATTCCATATGTTTACCCTCTAAGAAACAAGACCTGATCTGCTCAAAAAGCCATATGGGGAAACCATATGAGTTCATCTTTGTCAAATGTGACTTGCATTTTGTAAGTGAAAATCTCTGAGACCTAAAGGTTGAATAAGGCACTGAAAGAGTGAAACAGAAAGTCTAAGATTTGTTTCTAAGTAGACACAGGTGCAACCCTTGCAAATGCATTTTAAAAAGGGTTAATAGTGCACTTCTCAATTTGTAGGGCTTGACATTTTTAAGTGTGCTATTATTAGGGAAATATTTGATTTCCTATAGTTTGGAATATATGGTATGAAAACTTGAAGGTACTAGAATATGATAAATGATAGTGCTTTAGTGATGTTGACAAGCATTTTTGGCATTGAGGAGGTTACCTGTCAAAAGCAGTGCTAGTACTCATTGCTTTGATTAGCTCACTGAAACCAGGAAAATGTGGTAAAAATGACTTATTCAGAAGTTGGATCTGGTATTTTATGGTAAAGATTGACAAAAAAATTGTGACATATAATTTAAATTATGGGTGCAGGAGAGGTAATCATAAATTTACTGAACAGAATCTGCCTTTTTCTAAGAGATATGGAGATAAGTGGGATTATAGAGTCTAGCTTGTTAAAAGGAGACATGGAACTTTTCTTCCTCTAAGAGGATTCTAGTAGCAATTTGCAGTTGGAAATTTCTCCTGGTGTGCTCTGTTTCCTGTTTTGTTCACTTGAATCTGGGCGTTCTGCCCCACTCCTTATATCATCTCCACTATTCTCTTATCCTTTTTCTAACAATTATATCACTAAGGAGACTTTTGCTTGTTTAGCATTTATATCAAATTATTACTTTAAATTCACTTTAATTGTGTTCTTCTAACCTCTAGAAATTTTCTAATCTCCACCCTCAAAAGCAAAATGTTCATAATTTATAGAATAAGATAACTGTAACCTGAGTCTTAAATTTTAAAAAATTTAACTGTTGAAAATAAAAGGACCTCACTAAACATATTTGGCATTAATCATTTGGAAGACTAGACCAGTCTAATGCATAATTACAACTTCACAATGTGTGCATGCATTTAACATAATAAAGTTAACCAACTCTAATTCCTGGTACGCTCATGATGACTTCTACAACACATTATATTTTCCCCATTTTTATCCAAAACACTGCATAGAGGCCTGGTCTGGCACTTTTAGAAAAGTATATTTCCCTGATTTCAAGGATTCTTTCGAGTGCTCAGGAAAGTATATAGAACTATAGACCCTTGGACCCCTGCAAATCAAAGTAACCAAATGATTCATTTACATATCTTTTGGAAGAAAACAAGGTAAACCATTTAGATTATGCTTAAATTTGAGAATTACTTGAGCTGTGCTGTCCAATAGCATTTTCTACAGTGATAGCAAGGCTCTCTAATCTGCGCTGTCAAGTATGCCAGCCACTCGCTGTGGGTGACTATTGAGCATTTGAAATGTGACTAGTGCAACTAAGGAATTGGATTTTTAGTTTTATTAGTTTTAATTAATTTAAAGTTGTTTTATATAGCCACACATGTCTAATGGCTACTGTATTAAACAGCGCAGTTCTACGGTGTTATTGAAAGCTTCTTCGAGAAATGTCTCTAGTTCAGTTATTTCTTCATGCACACACACACACACACACGCACATATACATCTATTTATTGTTTTTACAAATATTTAATGAGTGATTTTTTTTTTGTTTCAGGCACTGAGAAAGTAATAATGAGCAACACCAACCAAGGCCCTACCTTCGTGGAACTTAGAGTCTTATGAAATAAATAGACACCAATCAAATAATCACACAGCTGGTGGGAATTAGAATTGAGGGCTGTGAGATTATCCTCTGTGGCTGATTTCTGTGAAGAAAACCAGGCTTTACAACCTCTTTAAAGTCTTCTGATTACCCCTGAAGGAAATGACCTGTGACCTAGGATCTGAAAGACATTTGGCCTTATGAAAGAGATGGATTTTATCAGTTGACACTACAGAGATCAAATAGGGTTGGTAGAAACAAATTTAGATAGTTATCATACTGACTACATATATAAACAAAATCACTATTTCTCTTTGGAAGGAAGAGAAGAATATCAGGAGCCTGGTGGCTTAAGAGCATTAATGCTGTCAAAACTGAAAGTAGAACAGTTGATCATAGTATATCCAGGGAGTTTCCAAGTCATTTTGACTCATAGGGTATTAAGGCAGAGGCCCCCTTAAGAGTGTCTTTCTCTGTTATTGAAACAAGGTATAGAAAGCACACATGCACATCTGGGCAGACACACACATGCACTTGGGTGTAATTAAGAGGTAAGAGGTCAGGTGAATTACATTTCCTTAAAGAAATATTTTGAGATGTTCTTGGAAAAATATATCCCTACTGAATACTAGCTAGGTTTCGGATATAAACAAATGATGTCTCTTGCACACTTGCCATATAAAACAGCACTGATCTCTTCCAGTTAAATATTTCCCAGTGCCCTACCACAGTTATCTGGCAAATAGTGGATCCGAGGGCTCAGGAAACAAGACTCTCCAAAAGGATAATAAATCGGAATTGGAATCTTGTTTGCATGTAGAATTCCAATTTCGCTAGACGTTCTAGTTCATAATCAAATTTAACTGTGAAATGATATATGATAATTTGAAAATAATTATGCACTCTCAGATAAGAAGTCACTAAAGTATGGTAGCACAGAATTAAAGTAGCATGTGACACTATAATTTTGCCTGCTGTAGCTTTTATTTGGGTTTAGAGTTGAGTTGCCACTTCCTCCTCCAAATATTCTGATTCTAGTAAAACATTCAAGAATTTCTAAGAGATATACTCTCTCACCCTCAGAAGGGTGCAAAGTATGTAGCACCTCCACCAGTGCAATATTTCAAGAATCTTCTTAGTTTTACAGAATGGTGCCAGGTGTCTGAACTCTATTCTCCTTTTTCTTTCTTTTCCTTATAATGCCTGAGAGCATCTGAATTAAATGACATGAATGTTTATATCAAAATTACATTGCATTTAATTAGCAAAAATCACTACATAACATACTTATGGAACACACTGAGTACATGTGCTATATAGAGCCACTGAGAACTCTTGGGTCAATGTAGCTTTGAAGGCTTTTGTCTTACCCACAAATATTGACACAATGTTTTTCCCTGGGCTTGTATGTTAGATCTCTGGGAATGATGGGAGTGATGGGATACTGCTCCTTAATTCAAGTGTGCTGTTACCCCAGAACCTCTGGACTTTATTGATTGTATTGAGTTCGATTTTCTGTGAAACCTACATGAATTGTTTTTATCAGGATATGTGATCAGTCCTTTTTGGAGGTAGGCCTTGCTACTAGGGGAATCCCTGGGTTGTTATTATCCTATCCTTACTTTTTCTAGCCTAAAGTTTTCCATTCAACAATTCCTGTTGAATAGATTTATGTCTGTGGAGGGAGAGGCAGGAAGGAGAATTCAGTTCATGTTTTTGGTAGTGACTAATATCCTCTCTGCCTAGTTAGTCCTCAAGGCCCACACCTTTATATTATGTACTCTGGAGCTTTTTACATATAGTTTACTGTTTAAGCAAATTATCTTATGTAATATTTTAACTTCTTATAATGTAAAATTTCAAACATATCCAAAGACATGTAAATGTATCCTTTAGACACATTTCATTGTAAACAAAACTCTAGGCACTTCCATCCCTCAGCTTCCATACTTTCAAATTTTGGCCAGCCTTTCATTTACACCCCTCCTATTTGCCCTTTTCTGTAGTATTTTGAAGCAAATTGGTGAATAGTTTCACCTGGATTGAAGAGTTAATAGAAGAGGTCAATTTTCCCCTTAGACCTACTTTGATCTTCTCTAGTGAGAAGGAGCAGCTATCTTTGAGTCTCCCTGGCATTTTCCCTCTACTTTTCTTTTATCACTTACCATTTCTTGTCCTTTTAATATATTTTCTTTCTTATTGAACCTAAAGCTCCTAAAAGGTAGGATCTATGAGAAATGCACCCAGAATTCAATAAATACTTGTTGAATGAAAGAAGGAGTGTATAAAGATGGGTTATAATGACTAACATCCAAATTTAAATCAAGATAGATCCACACCCAGCACCGGGAATCAAAGAGGCACACAACTCTTGACTCTGTGATTTGATCTGGCTTCTGTTTATAGATCTTAAGTACAGACCTTGAGTTTCTTCCAAAGGCCAATAAAAGCTTTAAGCAAAATATATTTATCTTGAATTGAATGATGGAGGAGCTAAATGTGGTGGAAGATATATTTGTTATTCATGGTAATGTAAGGTAAAACAAATGGTTTCATGTAGCTATCCCTTAAATAGTACAAGCTTGAAATGGTAATCCACATTTTGCATGAAATAATAAATAAATTTGGAAAGAATAAGGTTCCATGTGGAAATGAACTTTGGAATCAGGTAAACCTGGCTGCAAATCCTCGCCTTGTCACTGATTTGTTTATATGACATTGAGCAAGTTATTTAGCCTCTCTGACTCTTACTTTTCTAATCTATAAAAATGGGAAGGAATTTTCCTTGCTTCACATGATTGTATAGGATTAAATGAGATAGCATATATCAGATCTCCCAATATTGCCTGCCACATAATTGACACTCCTATGCATTGGTAATAAAACTAGCAACCACTTATTGAGGAGAACTCATTATACGCTGGCACTCGATTAAGCAGAAAACAAGTTGTATTAGTCTGCTTTCTATTGCTGTAGCAGAATATCCAAGACTGAATAACTTATAAAGAAAAGATGTAAATCTGTGTTGACTGTGGAATGAGAAGGAAATCACTTATTTTAAATTTGACTCACAGTTCTGGAGGTCCAAACGCAGGGTGCTGGCATGTTTGACTTCTGGTAAGGGCCCTACGCTGCATCATAACATGGTGGAAAAAAGCAGAAGGACCAGTAGGTTTGTGTGAAAGAGAGAAAGGGAGCTGCACTCCAGCAGTAGGAAAACCATTTCCTTGAGAGAAGTATTAACTTATTTATAAGGACAGATTCATCATGACCCTAAACAACTCACAGAGGCCCATGACCTCTCAACAGTTTCATTGGGACTAAGTCTCAGTAAATAGTTGATGAAAGTAAATAGTTGATGTCCAAGAATCTCCCAGAGCAAGCCATTGTGAAGTCCCATGAGGACAGGAGTCTTTGTCTGTGGCTCTCACCTTTACTGGCTCAGGGCAGGCACCATAACTCTGTGTTGACTATGGAATGAGAGGGAAATTGCTCAGGATGAGTTTTGGTGGGGTCGAACCCTATTCAAAGCATAGCACAACTATTATTTTAATTAATTCTTGAACTTTGAAGACCATGTTCACAGTGTATTTTTATTTTCCTGAGGAGGGAATTAAGGTCTAAAAACTTAAGTAATTTACTCAAGACCACACAGCTAGTAAGAAGTGGAGCTGGGACTTGAATATTTGATCCTGGGACTTTGTAACTCTTAAAGAGAAATTCTTTGTCACTACTGTGCTTCCTAATTTTATTATAACTTCTGTGAAACTTGGCATAGAAAAGTAAATTAATTTTACTCTATTACTCTTAAAACGCTAAGGCAAATGTCTTTTCTTTCAATCATATTTTGCTGTCATGATAATATGTAACACAGAAACTGAGAAATATGCAATTTTGAGTAGTTGGGAGTCTTTCAGAATAGGGAGAGTTAATAAATAGTACAGGATGAATATTTGAAGACCATATTCATTTTCATTTTAAGCCACAGAAGACTGGTGATCAACAGAAAATCAGTATTTTTATTTAATGGATTCAGAATGTACGAGACTTTTTGAAACACTAATTTAGTGATGTAGCATGAAAATATTCATATAGGCACAACTTACAGAAGGCACCTACAGAAATAGCAGTCTCAAAATTGCATAAAATTTATAAAATTCGGAAAGTTTTCTGAATAAGGTTTTCAATGAAAAGTTAATATCAATAAAGTGTTTAGGGCAATGCCTGGCACCTAATAAACATGAAATTGGTATTTATTAAATTACAAAGGATGAGGCATAAAATACCCAATATATTAAGTCCCTAAGAATCTGAGACAGTGTCCAGTTCTTAATTAAGTCTTAGGGAAACAATCTAGCTTACCCCTAGGAGAGTGTATATTTTCTTCTTTTTCTCCTGCTGCTTATTAAGAGTTCGGGCATTTCTGAAATACATGAATTCAATTAGTTCACTTAATACAAAATTCTAGAAAACTAAAATATTCAGGTTGACTGTTATTGAAGGTTGTTCTTTCTGTTTTCTTTGAATGCAAATATTTAGATTGTTCTTATAGAGAATGAAAACTTGCACAGAAAGCTGTCTTTAAGATTGGGCAGGCCTGGCTAGTTCCTACAAGCTTCCATGTTCCAGATACAGATTGACTGTAGTAAAGAAAAATTAGAGTCAAGTGTCTGAAGAACAGGGTGTGATTTAGCTAAAATTGCCAATTTTGTTACAGCATGTTTAGAAAATTTGCCCCCGAACCAGCTGTCATGGGTATTTCTTAACTTAAAATAATTCCCACTGAATCTTTTGAAAGTAAATAGTTGATGTCCAAGAATCTCCCAGAGCAAGCCATTGTGAAGTCCCATGAGGACAGGAGTCTTTGTCTGTGGCTCTCACCTTTACTGGCTCAGGGCAGGCACCATAACTCTGTGTTGACTATGGAATGAGGGGGAAATTGCTTAAGCTGCAGTTCAGACATAACAGGAGCCTAGGTTTGTGTTAATTCTTAAAATTAAAGCTTTCCATAAACACATTCCAAAAGTCCTGGATATTATGTGAAACACTTTTCAAGTAATTTTTGGATTATAACCTTGATTGTTATTATCTAAGTCATATATGGCTAACAAACCTGCTCAAAGGTTGTTCCATACTAACCCTCCCACCCCCACCATGGATTTGGACTCTGGCAGAGATAAAGGAGACCCTGAGATGGTCTCAACTGGACAAATGTTGAACAGAACAATTGTTGCCTCCAGTTGCTCTTGACACAAGTATTTGGTGGGGTGGGGAGAAGGACAATGTGTTTGTTATTCCTGGGCAAGCTCTTATTATTATTTTCTTATTCTGCAGACTTTTCAAACTAATGATAATTAATGGTGCAGGGTCCCCAAGGCTGGACATATGGGTCTGGTGTCCTGTACCTGGACTTCTGATCACGTCAGATAATGGGAAAGAGGAAGGAGCAGAAGCCACCTGCTTCTAATACTAATGTTGCTTGGTGTACGGGTGGTGCTCTGTCAGTCTGCTTTGGTTTGGGTGTGGGGTGGGCAGCGCCTCACCACGAGGAGGTTCTCTGGGAGAGAAAACTCAAAAGGAGGGACAGTGTGGTAGATGAGCCATCAGGTTGAAACATGAGTCCAAAAATGTCCATCCTTTGTCTCATCTTTAATGTAAGCAGCTGAAGAATTAGGTTGCCTCTGCTGTGTTGGAGGGCCTCAGTTTCCCTAAGTTTGACCATGGTCAGACCATGGTCAAAGTTTGATGCTTGGGTACTTAGAGCAGGAGATAATGCTCTTGCATGCATCACTAAGCACAGCGTGTAATTAGACTCCAATGGGAGGAGGCGTGACCAATGAATGTCAGATGTTCAGGCTTTTTGTGCGACTCCAGCCAGAGGCAGAGAGGTGGCTATCCAAAAGACAGGCTCAGTGAAACAAAGGAGCTCAAAGGCAACCAGAGCTCCAGCCTGACCAACCCCACAGTGTAAAATGCATGAGATGAGGGTGGATGAGACACAGTGAGATAGAAGGGTGAGGGAGGGGGAGAACTTTCCAAGTCACATGTTGAAATTCTGATTAACTGGCTAGACCACTCACTAGCAGGTGGCCTTGGGTAATTTATATAACTTTTCTGGAACTCAATTTCCTCATTTATAAATTGGAGATAATCAGAGTCCTGGATACAGAGAGTACCTATGCTGTCAGGTGGTTATGAAGTCCAAATGAATACATGTAAAACATTTAGATGTGTGCCTGGCAAATAGTAGGTGCTCAATAAACATTAGCTCTTTTTATCCATGGCTCAGGTGTGCTTTCATGATGAAGTTTGGTATTAGTCAGCTTTTCATCATTGTGACCAAAATATCTGACAAGAACAACTTAGAGGAGAAGAGATTTATTTTGGCTCACCGTTTCTGAGGTTTTAATCCACAATTAGCTGGTTGTGTTGCTCTGGACCTGAGGTGAAGCAGAACATCATGGCAGAAGAAAGTTACTCAACTGATGGCAGCAAGGAAGCAGAGAGAAAGAAGGGGCCAGGGACAAGATAGAGTCAGCAAGGGCACATTCCCAGTGACCTACTTCCTCCAATCATGCCCACCTGCCTGTAGTGTCCACCTCCTCCCAGTGATCCATTTAAATTATGAATTCAACAAATGGATTAATCCACTGATTAGGATAGAACCCTCACAATCTTTTTACTTCCTTAAATCCCCACCTCTGGACACTGCTGAACAGGGACCCAAGTTGAGTTTTGGGGGAACATTCCAGATTCAAAATATAACAGGTTTGATTAGTTTATCTATACCTTGTACCAAGAAAGGACTGTTTTGGAACTCAGCAGCTCTGCTGGGTATCACGGCATAGTTTGAATAAAATGTACACCTGTGCAGGGAAAACTTGGCGATCCTTCAGAAATGTCTCTAAGAAGGATCACACCTGCCACTAAGTGTGAATTATTTGGCTAATTTAGTATTACAAAGAGCAAAAAGAATTTTTAAAAACCCTTTCCTTACATTTACACTCATTTGATAATATAATAGGACACTCACTGTCTCACTCCCTCACATGTTCTAAGAAAGCAATTAAAGAACTTCACAAAACACTGGGTTGGAAAAAAGAATAGGCCGTGCATATCTCAAGAGCAGTTCCTTTATTTGCAGCAGTGCCTTCTCTTTAAATCTCGAGCTAGCCTCTGTCTAGGGGTTGGGACAGAGAGTGTTGGCTTGAGACAGATCTCTGCACAAATCTACAAAGGGATCTGATTAAAACATCCCACCAGCAGACAGATGCTTGAGTTTCTTAATAACCACATGGTTAAAACCTCAGAGGACCTGAAACTTCACATGTCATCAAGACCAGCACATGCTTTTGAGAAAGTCAATGAGAAAGTTATTGGAAATGTAATACATTAACTGAATTAGAAAAGAAAGGCAATAATGTAAAAATATTTTAAAAAGTAATGTTTTTGATTATTGAAATTCTGGGGGCGGGGAAAACTCACCAACTTTTTTTTTCTTTTTTTTTTTTTTTGGAACCGGGGATTGAACTCAGAGACACTGGGCCACTGAACCACATCCCCAGCCCTATTTTGTGTTTTATTTAGAGACAGGGTCTCGCTGAGTTGCTTAGGGCCTCGTTAAGTTGCTGAGGCTGGCTTTGAACTTGTGATCCTCCTGACTCAGCCTCCCAAGTTGCTTGGATTACAGGCGTGCGCCACCACGCCCGGCTAAAACTCACCAACTTTAAGGTTAATGTTGGTTACCTCCTTACCAGGGTAGTCAAAACAATGAAAGCTCATTTTAGAAGTGATCTAGCAATAATGTAGAAGCATGATTATTAGATCCAGAGCATGTCACAGCAGCAAATAAGTTTTTCTAGAGATCTACCTACAGTTTTGGTCAGGGAAAGCATCCTCAGTGTATTTTCACTGGACTCTAGCTTCAGAGTGAAACCAGGTAAGGAACTAGTAACAACCACAACCAAGTTTCTGGAGAGTTGTTATACAGTGATTATTTTATAACTATGATGACTCTTTTTTTTTTTTATTTTTTTTTTGTGGTGCTGGGGATTGAACCCAGGGCCTTGTGCTTGCAAGGCAAGCACTCTACCAACTGAGCTATATCCCCAGCCCACTATGATAA
This sequence comes from Glaucomys volans, assembly GCA_020662805.1. Taxonomy (NCBI): domain Eukaryota; kingdom Metazoa; phylum Chordata; class Mammalia; order Rodentia; family Sciuridae; genus Glaucomys; species Glaucomys volans. The sequence continues at coordinate 148,678 of JAJEJO010000339.1, read as the reverse complement.
CTATTATCCTATTGTAATAGGTCTTTGGTAAATCAACTCAGAAAAGCAGTGGGGAACCTGGGTCTTAATCTAGGGTTGGCAAGTTCACACACCTAGGAGTGGCCAGAGGAGAAGGAGATGGTACAAACCCAAAGTGGGCTGTTACCCCAAGGTTTACATGCAATTTCAGTTTCTTCTTATTTGAAAGATAGTATGTTTTCTGCACAAACAACTCTGAGCACTTCATAGATAGAACAAACAAACAAACTAAAGCTCTACATCAAAATGCCATATTTCATAAGGAAGGAATTTAAAAAGAAAAAGGTTGAACTTGATCATTTGAAAGTTTGTAGTCAGAACCTTGGAGTTTGGATCTTGCCCTTCAGCGATAGTGTGATCCCAAACAAGTAACTTAGTTTCCCTGTGTAGGGACTTGAGTAAATAACTTAATCTTTCAGGTATAGATTAGGAATATCTTATGACCATTTCTGCCATGACTACCCAGCACAAAATAAAGGAATTGCTGATTATGTGGCTTAGCAGATCAGTGAAAATAGCAGAACCAGCCAAGACAAGCCTGAGGTTGACCGTCCTTGACTTGCCTACCTTGATGACTTCTGGGCCTTAGTTAGCTAACTTATTGCAGGCTTCCCTTCACTTTATGCTCAGTGCTTTCGATTGCAAAGTTGTTTTCCTTCTTGGGAAAAATGAGGAATGTTCATATTATTACTAAGATCTAAGAGAAAAAATTTAAAAGATGATTACAAACCAGAGAGTGGAAAATATTTGTCTACTGAGCTTCCACTTTCCTTCTATCCCCCAAAGATCAGCTCCCTATTGGCTTAGGTCATCTGCCTCCAGCCCAGTGAGTCTCAACTTGAGGGAGTATCATAAACCAGATGGCCAGGCCCTATCCCAGAGTTCCTGAGCCAGCAGGTCTGGGCTGGGACCTGAGACTTTACATTTCTAATAAGTGATGTTGATGTGGCTGGTCTGGCCAGGAGACCACAGTTTGAGACCCACAACGGGAACTGACCTCCTGACAGTTTCTGTTTCCTTCTTGACTGTGGTTCCTCCCCTGGCCTTCACCTCTGCCTGGTCTATTGCTTCCATCCGCAGGACTCCTGCTGCTCTCTCTGGGTGGCCCCAGCTGGGAGCTAATACGGGAATCTAACTTCCCCACACTTGCTCTAATAGAAACCTTATTTTATTTATTGGTTTATCTTCATTATTATTTTTAATGAAAGGATAGTGACACCAAGAGGGGATTACAACCAGGAGTGAATAATGTGAAACTGAAGTGAAATCAGATTGTTCTAGTGTGCAGTCCTTCTACCTTTTTCATCATCGTATCCCATAAGGAGATTCTTGAACAATTTTTTCCCCTCGTTGAACCCTACCTCAAACCCATCTCTCCCTGTGAAATTTAAATACCACAGACATACTGTGTATTTGTTTATTTCATATAGGCTTTTGGAAGGTTGCAAATTATTATAATATCTAAGCTTGCTTTTATCCACCTAGAACCCATTTTTGACTCTTTGGGGTGATATCCCCTCCATTGAAAAATGCATGTCCAAAGCAAATTCATTTAGACAATTTACACTGTCCATGGCTTCCTTCTGCCGGCACCCTTAATGTTCTTACCTTGCTCCAGTGTTTTGAAAATGTCCCTGTTCTCATTGAGGGGCCCTTTCCTCAACTTCTCAGTGCTCTTTCCTGTCATTCCCCTTTTGAGGCAACCCCCTTCCATTCTTTCCCCCTCCAGTCTGAAAGGTGGAAGAAGGAAAGGAGCAATCAAGTCACCTAAAAGATCTAGAACACTCTGTTTTCCTTCTTAGTTCCTTACCAGCTGGTCTCAGGGACAAAGGGTCTCTCCACCAAAGGGTAAATACTTTTAAGACTAATATCAGATGCTTCCTTCAGTTTGACCTCAGGGTCTAATGACACCACTGCAGCATCTCCTAAAGTTCAAGTTATTCAGTCAGGAACAGCCCCATGGGGACTTTAGGAGGATAGTCAATAACGACAATCCAAAAATTTCCCCTTCAAGGTTTCTTCAGTGCTCAGGTGTGGACACGTTTCCAATTGTCCCTGCAGGCTCTGGGAGAACATCTTTCCATCATTTCCCCTCCTTCCCATCACACACACACACACACACACACACATACACACAAACATTATAGACACACATGTGCAAGCCCACTCAAAGAGAAAGGAACAATTCTTGGAAGCAGAATAGTCTAAATTAAGGGCAAGAAATCTTTTTTCTAAGTACAACATATCTGCCCAAATTCCCGTGCCCACATGGGAAATAGACTTTTTCATTTTTAATGCAAAACATTTTCAGTTCCTTTCTCCTATTATCAGATAATGTCTTAACTCCTACTGAGAGAGATCCATTAGAACATCTTGTCAAACAACAGAATCCTCCATCCCAACCAGAGCTCAGAAATTAAAGGGTTTTTTGTTTGTTTGTTTGTTCATTTGTTTTTTTTTTTTTTTTTTTTAAACTTGGGGCCATTATTTCCTTTACAGAGCTCTAGAGTAGAAGAGAGGAAACTTGGACTCTGTTATCCTCCTTCCTAGAGTAAACACCTAAAGAAATAAGGACAGGTAGTGGTACTAGAAAAGTATTCTACTAGTCACATAAAAAAAAAAAAGGAACTCTGTTTTATTAGGATGGGGGTCTGTATTTTGGTGCCTTTGCTAAATAGAAAATGGAAGAAATATTACTTAATTCACTGGATAAGGTTTTACATCTAGCCAGGTAATGGGTTGGCAACCAAGACCCAATAAGATAGATGGTGATACATGGATTGAAAACCACCTATCTGGCATGCTGGCTACAGTGGCTCCATTGGAATGTCCATCAGTTGCCAGATTAGTGACTCCTACATCGAGTCCTGGGAAAGAATAGAGGTATCCTAATGAAACTTTCTATCCTGAGTGGTGAGATCAGAGGAATGACCTAGCTCATCCAGGGTCAGCCAGATGAAAAGAAAGAGCCAGAGCTCAAACTTAAGTCCTTTGGTTCCTGCCTTGATGTTCTTTCCACCACATCACTATACTTCCCTTGGTTTCCTCCTCTTTATTGTAAAATTAGGGTTTTTCTTTCTTCACACACATTACTGAAATGTGCTAAGTCTCACAGTAGAGACATCTGAAAGGTCTGTCTGGGTTTGGACTCCAATTTCTGAAGAACTGAAAGGAGCAGGATGAACTTTTTGACTTTTGAATGTGAGTGGGGATCAGAAAGGACACAGAGGAAGCACAGATGGTTAGGAGAGCTTCCTAACTTTTTCAGGAGCCTAAAAGTGAGAACCCCAAAACATTTCCTATGGCTGCCCATGACCAACATGAAAACTATGAAAGGAAAAAAGGAAGCTGAGGGTGAGGGCAGGCCAAGATTTTCCTTTCCTTCTCGAGTTTCTCTTCTAGCATGTGAAGTTGTAGGAGGAAGACTGAATGACATCAGCATCTTGGGTGAAAAGGAAGACAGATATGGTGGGTATACAAGATGGGATGCACCGACCTAACAAATACAACATGGGCATCCTCAGCTTACTTCCTGGAAGCAGCATTTGCATATGACCTCAGTTACAGGGCAGGGACCCAGATTCATCTGTAATTTAACCTAATTCAAATTAAAAAAGAAATTTTAAGCATTGATTATGTACTAGACAAGTGTGATGGGAAATAGAAAAAGGGGTTTCAAAGGGTTTATTATCCAGGAGAGAAGCTTAGTAGGGTACAAACTACTAAGTCTGAATGTAATTATGCTAAAATTTTTACCTAAAGAGATAAAAACAAATTTCTCTGGGAGCCCAGAGCCATGGTCAACATCCTGTACACCAGGGCCACCATCAGAAGGTTTAGAGAAGACAGATGTGGATAGTGCATGCCAGGGAGTGGGTGGTATTTATTTGGGGTTTGGTGATAAAGAGATTAACAATTACTGTGGAAGCAGCTACTTCTAACTAGTTATTTGTGATCATTGAGGTCAATTTTCAACTTTAATCTTATATTTGCATCCCTAGTTTTGGTGAGGCCCCTCTTCCTACTCACAAATTTGAGCTTGTAGGTGACCAATTGTTCTTTTCACTTAGTTTAAGTAATTAAAAGGTAACGTGTGAATGCAGGGCTTTGGAAACAAACACAACTGTGTACCTCAAACTAGAAATGGAAAATTAATAAGCAACCTGTGAAAATCATTAGTAAGATTTTCCTTCTGAATTGTCAAGAAATAATATATTTACTTGGTCTTGGTAACTTGATAGATGGGGTAGAAGATATCTTTCGATAAGGAATGTGGAAATTTTCTGAGTAAAAGATGCCTGGTTATTTGGGTCAGTAGTATCGATATTAAAACAGAACATAGTAAAATAAAACAAAACCTCCCAAATCACAAGATTCTGAACATTTTTCCATTATATTTTAGGATAAGTGGGTCTAGAAATAAAACCTAAGCACATCCAAGATAGTGAGTTTGAAATTTTGCATGGGAGAATGGATCACCAAAAAGTTCTCCCTTTTCCATGGTGGAGTTCTTTCTGGATTTTAAGACAGAAGATACATTTTTCATGATGTCCCACCTCCCTGACTCTCACATCTAGGTGGTCATTAACAAAATGTAACAGAAGGGATGTGCCTCTTGGAGGCCCAGAATTTTAAGAAGTGAGCGGGGCTTCTTCATTTTCCTATCTGCTGGTTGGATGCAGATGGTGAAGCCACAAGATAGAAATAGCCTAGGTCCTTTAATGATTGTAAAAGAAAGGGGTAGGGTCATTTTGGATCCTCAGGACCCCAGGAGATGGCATGTCTGGTAGGTGTCTAGGAATGGGCTGTGGGAAGAGTTTGAAAGAAAAGTTTGTGATGGAGCCAAAGTGAATGACTGCCTGACACCCGAATCAGCAAATACCTGGGCTTTTTTTTTTTGTTGTTGTTCTTTTAGATATACATGACAGTAGAGTGTATTTTGACATATTATACATACATGGAGTATACACCTTCTCATTCTTGTGGGAGGTTACTTTTATCTCTTTCTTATCAACAGGATGTACATGAGTAAGAAATAACTTGATAAACTAAACTAAATTTTGTCATAAGAAAAAATTAGACTCCAAAAGGTTGGAAGAAAGTCTGACTTTTTAAACAATTGCATTACAATCATGGAATTTATTTATACAAATAATACATTTATGGAAAAATAGTTATTCACAAAAATTAATTATTCATAAATGTGAATAAAAAGGTCCTTGATCTGACAGTGTTGCAGAAGACACTAGGTTTCAACCATTAGCTCTGCCCTTTTCCAGGCTCTCCACTGCAGGAATGTGGGATGGGAAGTCTTGCATTCTTGGTGCTATGTGCTACCCAGCTCTTTGAAACATCTGGTTGGCTCTGTCACATTGTACTCTGGCTGTGGTCTCTCTTGGATGATATTCGTCATTCATTCAACCCATTCCATCTGGCACATAACTTCCATTATTACCCTACTGATAGTTTTTATTTTTTATTTTTTTGCTATTTTAGTAGATCCCCCTCATTTGTAATTTTGTTTTCTGTAGTTTTGCACCGTCAGTCAATGAGGGTTCCAAAATATTAAACAGAAAATTCTAGAAATAAATAATTCATAAGTTTTAAATTGCATGTCATTATGAGTAGTGTGATGAAATCTTAGACCGTCCCACTCTGTCCCACCTGGAACATGAATCATCCCATTGCCCAGTGTCTCCGTGCTGTGAGATCTACTCACTTGTCAGTCACTTAGTAGCCATCTTGATTATCAGATGAACTGTTGAGGCATCATTGCTTGTATATGAGGTTGGTAGCACCCACAGTTCTAGGCAGCCACTGGGAGGTCATGGAATATTTGCCCGTAGAATAAGGTGAGAATACTGTGCTAACTCAGCAGCCTCCTGGCAACGGATCCTAAACAGTAAAAGTGGGTGGTGACAAGGACCTGGCTCAGATCCTCACTGCACATGGGATCAGATCACATTGGGTTGGTCATCAGCAGCAGTCCTTGAAGTGCATCATCAACTCCAAACCCCATATATTTGTTGATCGATTTAAATTTACATTATTCCAAAACTAATCTGTGTTTCCTCTTTGTTTTAGTAAGAGATTAAATTTAATGTGTGACAATTAGGTTAGTGCATAGTGTGAGCTGTAATGCTGGCAGCAGTATGTAAAATATGTATGATGGATGAGGCCAAGAATTGGTCTGTGCAATGCTCATTAGTATTGTAGACTCCAGTGAATGAAACAGATATAAAGAGAATTATGCAACATTTTTGCCTTTTCCTTTCACTTGAAAGATAGTTAATGAAGCATAAAATTCATCTAGTTAGTTCCAAAAACTGTATTCAAATGTTTTAAAATAGAGCAGGAAATGATTTATTTTTTTAAAATACCAAATCTTGGTGCTAATAAAGCAAGGTATTGTTACTCAAAGTTTTTTTTGTGTTTTTTTTTTTGTGTGTATATATATATATGTGTATATATATATATATATATATATATATAATATATGTATATACATCTCTATATATCTTTTGTTTGGTTCATTTATATGATAAATATTCACTAAGTGGCAGTACTCTGGACTGAACCCAGGGGTGCTCTACCTACTGTACTATATCCCTAGACCTTTTCATTTTTAATTTTGAGACAGGGTGTCCCTAAGTTGCCCAGTTTGGCCTCAAACTTGCAATCCTCCTGCCTCAGCCTCCAGAGTCACTGGAATTACAAATGTACACCAAAGGGCCTGGCAAACTCCAGATTTTTGTTGAAAGTTTTTTTACATTTGCATTCCTATCATTCCTAAACCAACATTTCTGACTTTAACCTAAAGGTGAAGGAAGTTGGAAGAATAGGAGGCTATGGAAGTAGTGAAACGACCAGTAGGGTCCTAAGAAACAAAATATTGATCTCTGTTCTTTTGATGAGGACTCTCATGTTTCTGAGGATGTCATTACACCTTTGGCAGCATGGGGTTCATCTGATCTGCCATTCAGTTGTGGTCCTTCTCATCACTGAAAGGACACTTTGTGAGGTTCAGCTGATGACCAGGAAGTTTTCTAAAGTAAGTGTTGTAGTAAGAACACTCTGCTCTGTGTTTGAGAGATTGGGGGTATGGAGGACTCTGAGGCAATGCATAAAACTGACTTTTATAAAAATGACACAATTTTTTAAAATGATACAACTTATACCTTCAAATTACCATTAACCTTTCAGGAATCACATGGGAAACATATACTTATCCTAGAAAAGACACCATAGCTCAAAGTATTATGCGACTCCATCTTAGAGTTGTCTTTAGAGCCAAGGTTAGGGTCTGTAAACCACTTAGGACGAAATACTTAGTATTTTACTTTAATTTTTAGCTATGACACAGGTTGATTACTTGTTTTTGTCACCCCTGGATTTAACTCCAAATAACTTAGAATTAAAAAAGAAACCTCTACTCATTTACTCATTCATCCATTGGTTCATTGTTCAATAAATATTCACTGAGTGGTCCTGCATGCTAAGATCTGTTTTAGAGCTTGAAGAGTCCAAGATGCACAAGACAGGAATAGTTCCTGCTTTGGTGGAGCTGATTTTATAATAAGAAAGACTGACCCAACCACCCCTATGACATCATGCTGACAAACAAATTAAGACAATATTGTAACTGGGATAAGTGGTATGAAGGAAACAGACTGGGGAATGATCTAGAGAAATAACTAGAAGAAACTGGTTTGTGAAGTGGACCACGTGACATTTAAGCACACATCCAGTCTTCAAGGAGGTACACTTTGCTACCATTGAAAGTTTTCAGATGAATAAGCTTTAATTTTGCAAGACAAATTTGAAGGCAGAGTAGACAAGACAGAGCCCACTCTTCTCATAGCAAAATTTCTTTCTATAGAGCCTGGGGTTGTGACCTAATTGGGTAGGTGGCCTCATGAATAACACCTCAATTACCACCAATGATCTTTTGGGTTGTCTGTGATAGCAAATAGTTTGTATCTCACTTGGCAGCCCCGACTAATTGAAAAGAAGACTCTCTTTTTTGCTCCTTGCTTTTGGCTCAAACGCACATATGCGCGCACACACAAACACACACACACACACACACACACACACACATGCTTTAGTTTTTTCTCAGTTATTACAGCCATCTCAACTGTCCTATCTGCAAGGGCTCAGGATCTTCAATATTTCCTCCATTAAGGACCTCAGAGCCACCTGGAAAATGTCCAGGAACTCCCTAGTTCTGCAGAAGTGGTCTTTTGTGCCCATTACTTGTAGGATACCATTAGCACCATATTTAGGTTCTCAAACTCCTCTCAAGGAGGACACTGTAAGTCTTGGGAAAGATTCTGAGGCTGTGCCCTGACTTCATAAGAAAGCTGTGCTGAGTCACATGACGTCAGTTTGGCTGATCATCACCTGAAATATATCTGATCATCAGGCCAAGGAGGCATTTGCCATACTTCTCCATTGTATAGGCATCTTTCTTTTGTAATTAAGAAGTGCTCCAGAGTGTGATGTTTTGATACCATGTGAATTTCTTGTTCTCTGACCACGCAGTGTTGCCAAAGGATTTGCTATTTCTGACTCTCAGATATACTTCCATCCCACATGCTTGTGGTGTTTGTTAGCACGTGGTCATTTCAGGAGGGGCTTGAAGAAAATCAGGGTGAAAATCTAGGTGCTATTTAGACTTTTAGAGTTTACTCAACGCATTGAGTAATGAAAGTTTTATTAGAAAATCATATCTTGTGGGAAATAATCAGATTATTCTCATTGTGGCTAAACAATAAATGGTAATACTGAAAGATAAATCAACTATTACTATTATTACTCAAAGGAAACAGATGTGCAGCCAAGTCTACTGCTGCTGCTTCTCCTTCCCCTCCTCCTCTTCCTCCTTCTCCTTCTCCTTATTGTTATTTTGTGGTGCTAGGGATTGAACCCAGGGTTTTGCATATACTAGTTGAATGCTCTATCCCTGAGGTATACTCCCCAGTCCACCAATATTAAGTTGGATCTTGTGTTTTTTGCCCTTCTTGGCTTCAAATGCCAGGGTGGATTTATTGAGCAGAAGACTCTGTGTTGGGCACGAGTAACAATATCCTTCCTTAAAATCTTTAACCACAGTTTAGATTAGGTGGATTAGTGTTCAATTTTATTTCTTAAAACCATGCTATGGTGGCATTCATATGAATTGAATCCCTGTTATTCAGTCTTTCTAAACATCAGGAGCTGTCCCAAAGACTTCCTGTGGTGATGTAGTTCATGGGGTAATTGTATTAAGATAATAGGGTTGAAATACTTCATAATTTAATGAGTTTGTGGGTTTCTTATTCTCAGAATTATAAAAGAACCTCTATGAATGTCAAATTCAGTAATTACCAAACTGAACAGAATTTGGCTCTATTTAACCAACTGGCACACTCTCTGCAGATAACAACATGATTTGATATTTATCAAGAGCCTATTTCCCCCACCCCCACCCCACCCTTAGACACCAGAAATTCATTAAATATAAAGTCTTACATAATTCTGTGAAGAAACTCATTTCCCTGGAACTTTCCCAGCCTCTAAACTAGATATTAAAAGAGATATCATTCTTTTGGGATAGGCCTTCAGTTTTCCCTGAAATAGGATGGTTAGCTGTGGTCCAACACAAATGGACTTGAGTTTAATAGAATATAATGAATAATAATAATTAATAATAATGATAATAAAATGCAAAATCCTGTTGTTGAATTCTAGGGAGGGAGATGAGAATAGGATCTAGTCCATAAAGTGCCTCAGGTCTAGAAGATTCTTTCTGGCATTAGGCATCCATATTTGGGTTGAATTAGAAACATAAAGCATAATGTTTATCTTTATTTAGAATTTTTTCCAAATGTACAGAGAGACATAGAGCTGCACAATAACAATAGCCTATGTTCATGTTCTAGGTATTTTACATGAATTTCTTTTAACCTTCACAAATGACTTAGAAGGGGTACAAATACTATTTTCTCCTCTGTGAAAGAGGAAGAAACTGGAGCCCAGAGAGGTTTGGCAACATCCTATGGGTTAGCCAACATCTGCAAACCCAAAGAAACAGTAAACTAGCAGGGTCTGAGATCATGAAGACAGGCAGTATCACCTCCCAAACTCTCTCTTCATTGAGGGGCAGGAGGATTTCTGGAGCTCTTCATGGAAGGATGATAAATGCTTCACTTGAACATACTGATTACCTCCCACAGTAATCTTTTGATGCAACCCATAAACGAACAACTAGAGGGCCATCAATGGGAAACCATTGGTGTAAGGCATTCCCTGTACTATGGCTGATATAGGCATAAAGTGAAGATGCTTTTCTTGGGAGTTCACCAATGACTGGTGCTCTTCTTAACTCTATCATGAAAGACAAATAGTATTCTTCCCTATCAGCATATACTCATTCAACACTTGTTCTGCATTTCTCTTTAGGGGCCAACATTCCTGGCAAAGGAAAATGAAACCAGGATAGTAACCATCATAGATGTTATGAAATTGCTTCTTATCTGAATTCATACCTTAACCCTTCTTTAGTACTTTCATAAACTGATAGAATTATCCTTTTGTATAACTCACGGATGTATTTTACTTTTCCATTTTTGTACTCTTTACTTTAAAGAGATCAGATGATGAAGAAGTAAAATTCACCTTGTGGTACTGCAGGGTATCTTATTTAAACTTAACATGGAGGCTGAGGACCTCAAAAAAAGCAATATGTTCAGCTTGGTTTTACATACAAAAATACATTTAAAGATTTTATGAAACAATCCAATGATACAATCCATTCATTTACCAATTTATTAAATTCTTTCTTGGTGCAAAACACTGCAAGAGATGCTAAAGATACATTGACAAATAAAACATCATCCCTGCCCTCAAGTCACTTACACTTGGTGTAATGTTTGACTGTTCATCAGGGCCTGCCAGGGACAGTCTTGGTTTACACCTGTTTTCACAATTTAATTATAAATAGCATCCCTATTTGTTCTCAAAAGTGTCTCAGTTTGGATGATAAATTATGTACACCCCAGTAATCATAATTCTCACTAGATGATGTTTTGAAATACTTGCAATTCTAGGATATAAATAAAAAGTACAAACAGTGAAGATCCAAAAACATGTACCGACACTCTGACTTCATTTTGGAGTCACTATTTCTGTCAGTCAGTGTCCATTTAAGTCAGTTTATTGGGAAAGTGTGATATTTGGTTTTACATTATTTTTTAAAAATGCAACTACTGCCCACTCTCTGTAGAGAGGCTGAAATAAACAGACTAGAAAACTTAAGAAGAGGAGAGAACACTGCTGTAAATGGAGATCATGATATGAAAATACACTCAACTCTGGTTTTGGTGGGAACCTAAGGTGAATGGGACACAGTGGGCCTTTGCTGCTCTACCAGAAGTGTCTGGTAGAGCAGCAAAGCAATAGCTGGGGCACTGATGGCAGGAGCCTCTGATCTTTGAACTCAAGGCGGCCCTCTCCTTTCACTCTTGGACTTCTTGCTCCATATCTAAAGGTACTGGACTCAATGGTTTTTAAAGCTAATGCTTAAGTGAAAGACTGGTGTCTGTAGAACTTCTAATTACACATCATTTTGTGTACTTGTTGCCTGAATATATATATGTATGTATTTTGATATTGAAGACAAGCTATTTTTAGTTTCCTTTTGGGTATGTTTGGAGAAACTACTAACTGTTGCTATGGTGCTATGGAAACGGTATCCACGTATACTGACATGTTTACAATTGTTTAAAACACTATAAACTTTCCAGGGCAAAGGCAAACAGCTTACTTCTATCAAAGTTGCTTCATGCTTTCCTTTTTTTTTTTGTTAGCTTTTTTTATACTCTCAGATCCATGGTGGAATCTTTTTCATCTGGGGCCGCCATAAAAGGTTTTTTTTTTTTTTTTGTTTTTTTTTTTTTTGCTGACATACATTATCATTTAATTGATTTCATATTCATAACTACAGAAGTGCTGAGAGAAGATGAAAAAGTTTCCCCTGAAATCAGGAATATTCCTTGATTTTGTTAGGAACTGAGAACTGAATACTTCCTGGGTTCTCAGTTCAGAAATGGAAATAATATCATTTGAGGGTATGTTGACTACCTATCTAGACTTTTCAAGTGTAGGAGTCTTTGACAAGTTTAAATGTAACTAGTATAATTATTATTCATGTATATAAAATGAATTTAAGATCTATCTATTCTAATTGCTATAAAATAGGCAAAAACCCAAACAAGAGTCTTGTGGCTGTTTGCAAGCCTAAGGAAAAGTAAGTGCCTGAGAATCTTAACAATTTGGGGGAAAAAAGAATCTTAACAAAACCACAGGAATCAAAGTGAATAAGAACCGTGCTCATTTGAAGATATCTGAGAAGTGGTTTTGCTAGGGTATTTTCTAGGAGTAAGAAGTATTTGAAAGCGGAATCTGTCATTGTGACTCATACAATGGTGGATCTGACTACAGGAAAGAGCACATACATTCTAGCAGAGCACAGTTTCTCATAGGACTTTAGACTAGGACTACTTTCTCCTTAAAAAAATAAAACCTACTCTTTTCTAAGATTTGATAGCCATGATGGCTAAACAAACAATTTTTTAAAATTTAGTCTGTCACAAAGGAGTCTCTTTTCCTTTCCTTTTTACTCAAATCTCATTTTGCCACTTTCCTGAAATGATCATTTTAGGTCACACCCCAAAAAACACACCAAAACAAAACACCCATGGAAGTTCTACAGGAGTAGGAATGATTCCCTGGGAGCTGGTCCCAGCAGTGATCTGCACTCGAATTTGCAGATCAGGGATCCATACAGCCAATACTTCCTCCTGGGCTTTCTTCCAACAGCATTGATGCCCTTCCTCTGCTTTAACTCACTAGTAGATATTCCATTCTAAGCCCTTCTTAGGACAAGGTTTATGTAATTTTTTTTTCCCTTCCCCATGGGAAGGATTCCTTCCTGCCTCTTGGAGCTTAGCAGCAGCTAAGAGATGTAACCCCAAGGTCACATTTAGATTAGAACCCAGTAAAACCAGATCGGCTGGCTGCAGCAGCAGAACATAGGGAAACACAGCGTGACTAGTGTGCCATGCTTTTCTACCATGGGGGGATGGGGGGGGCGGGGGGAAGGGGTAGGGGTAGCGTGGTCATAGGAGGTCCTAACAGGAAGGGAATCTGGCTTAGCAGCAGCTCGTGTCTAGGAACTGAGGTATTAATTCCCTGGGTTGGGAAGTTGGGCAGAGTGGGTGTCAAGCAGCCTGGCAACTGGGTCTCCTCCAGGTAACCCTCAGGATCAAGACGATGGGGAGGCAGCAGTGTAGCTTTACACAGAGTGTTCCCCAGGCAGTCCCTAATTGGCTTGCTCATTCACATTTCCCTTCAAAAGCAGCTTTCCATTTCTGTTCTGTTGCCTCTAAGGGAATTTCCCAAATTAACCTTCTCTAAGCTTTTTTGAGAAACTGTTTTTGAGGGCTGGTGGGGGAATTTCCCCCTTTTGACCAAACTGTTGCCTTGTGAGATTTATTGCTGATCTTCATCTGGGGATTTTCTTACTGCTATGTTGCTACTTCCTGTTTCCCAAGAGTCTCTGCTCTCTGGGAACTGATCAAGAGAAGGGGACAACAGCCTTGGGGAAAAGGGAAGGAGGATGTGTTTAATACAGTGGTGCTCCCCACCCTCCTTTCCTTTACTTCTTGGCCACAGTGATACTGAATTTGAGATCAGGCTCGGGACCTTGCTGAAAACTTTGGGTTGATTACACTAAACCTTCTACAGGAATTTGGGTTGTATAGTGTTATTACTAATCACATAAAGAATTGTTTTATTGAAATATCTCTCCAAGTTTGGAATGGATAGAAACTCCTAAAAGGAACCACTTAAGAAATCATTACTTTTACCTGATGATAACACACTACTACTAAACTTGTGCTTCCTGTGTATCATATGTGGTGGAGGGGCGCTGCATACTACTCTCATTTGTTCCTGGCAACCACCTGAAGAAGTAGGCCTTATTAAGACCCATTTGACTGATAAGCTAACCAAGGTTCTGGGAGGTTAAATGACAGTCAAATTTTCTGTGCTGCTATTAAGCAGACCCTATGCTATAGAGGTTTACATCTGGGGGAAATTGTGTTCTAGAATTGACCTCTTTGACTTTTGATTGTTTTTAAGCCAGACTGGTCTCTGTGCATATGTGGGTGCATGTGAGTGTGTTCTTGTGGTAGGAGGTTCTCAGGGGATAAATCATTAGCCACAGTTGACCTTTGAAAAGTTCTGTAAGTATTTTCAGTTCCACCACAGGAATAATCTGCATGTGTGAGGGTGCTAGAGGCAGCCTCAGGAGCAAGGACTGTTGCTGAGAGTTCTCAGGAATGGTTGCTGCAGTGGCTGCATGGGCATCTCTTGTTCACTTCACACTGTGCTGCAGTTCTTTCTCTCTAGGCTCTGTCGGGGAGAGTCCTTACCATGTCCTCTTCAGCCAGACAGTGGACTCTGATAGCCACCAACTGCTGAGAGTTGATTAGTTCACAAATGATTTGCCCACTTTAAACTTGATTCTGACCCATGAAAGGCAAAAATGATGCAGTGGTGATTGAACCCAGGGCCCTGTGCATCCTAGGCAAGTACTCTCCCACTGAGCTACATGACTGGCCCCTAAGCATTTTTTTTTAATCACTGAGAAAATTTATCATAATCTGGAACCAGCAGACATACAGGCTGTTATAATTTCAAATGATCAAGTGGTGGAGAGAGAATAAAAGCCTAATCAGCATGATGCCCATGCTGGAGAAAGAACATGGCATGGCCCAGAGGTCCCTGGCTGGATGGAATGTGGCATTTGGTAAATGGGGACTTTATCAAACACCCTCCATTGTAACAAGTGGGACATGATTTCCTTATCTTCACTGTTGCCAGGTATCTTTTCAGGGAGGCTCTGCAAATTCAGTCTAAATAAGCTATTGCAGGATGAAGCTTTCAGTCCATTCTGTTCAAGAAAAAACAGGCCTTCCCAAATCCAGTATTTTACAACTCTCCCTAACCAAGCAGCCATTCTTCATCATTAGTGCTCTCTCTTGGACACTGGTACACATTATCATCAAAATCCCCTTTACCTGGATATGGTGACATGTACTTGTAATCCCAGCTAGTTGGGAGACAGAGGTGGAAGGATCACCTGAGCTCAGAAGTCTGAGACCTATCTGGGCAACATAGCCAGATACCATTTCAAAAAAAAAAAAAAAATCCCCCTTCCCTTCAATGGAGAAATGTCTCTGCCCTTCCCATCATTCTGCAGAAAAGCAGAAGATGGTACCAGGGGCCATCATGGCAGTCTCTGAGAGGGAGGCTCTGCTTCCCATACCCAGTGTGGCAGGGTGCAGGCTGAAAGATCTGATGTGCAAAACCTCAAGAAAAGCACAGCTGTGTCTTGGTGGCAAGAAGAGCAATCTGTCAGAGCCATTTAAAGTTCTTATCCTGACCACCCTTTCCAGCTCCACATCTTAATAAATTTCAAGTTCTTGAATATTAAAACCAAACCAAATACTCCCAAAGTTTTTTTTTTCTCTTCAAATAAGAAAATAACCTTATGGCTATTGCTTCATGACCTATGAAAAATAGAGTGGTGGCATACCTGGTATATGGTGGTATGGTGGCACTTCTGGTATATGGTGGTACGGTGGCACTACTGGTATATGGAAGGTTGGCAACAACCATCTCCAGACCATCAGCAGATTAGGGGATCCTGCCAGGCTGTTGCTACCTGTGTACCAAACACAATGGGTACTTCAGAGAGCTCTGGCTTGGTATGACAATGGAGATACCTACCGCTAAAACAAACTCTTCAATGCATGAACTCCAAGCTGTAGGAAAATCTTGGGGTTCTCTTGACCCAAAGTATATCATCACTTTCTTCTGTTTCTGTTACCATTGATTAAAATGTAAGATGGAGCCAAGTGTTCAGGGGCAAGTTAACCTATTACTTGAACTTGAGGCAATTCTTGATTTCTTCATTTCTTAATTTTTCTTAAAAGATTAAACCCTCATTCTTTCAAATAAATTCCTTCTCCTATCCCTGGGGCCATGAGCAAAAATTCTTATTTTCTTTTGTCTTTTTGATCATGGAAAAAGATCCATGCTCCCTGTATCCATCTATTGATTGGCTTCATTGTCGCAGGTGCACTGGGCTGACTAGTCCTGGAACTTCTTCAATTGGTGAGTCACCAGGGCCTGCATGTGTGGTACTGCATGCACTGCTTCTTCTGTTGCACAGAGACCTGGTTGTCCCCAAAGTAGCTGGAACTGTGTGGGAGAATGAGACCCTGCCTCCTCCTAACGTTCTGTCTTTCCAGAGCCTTCCCATGAGAACCATCATCTCCTAGACATGACTCCATGCTGTGCCTGCCTCTCCAGTGCCCACATGAACCTTGGAGAGAGAGGTCACACCTCCACTGCCAGGTATCACAGTCACTGATGGCCCCAGAGCTATTGCTCTGGATCATTCTGCTAGGACAGCAATGAGTTTTCCTCACAGTACTTAATCTTATAATTCTAAAAATTAGCCATTGTTAGAAGTTTTTAAATTGCATTAATGATAAATTCACCTCCAAATTTTTTAAAATATGATTTCAACATTTATTCTTTCAAAATGAAACTATATGGCTAGGTGAAAAATTACCTGTGTTAGTGAAAAACTACAAGATAAAACATATTTTATATTTCTTCTACTTAGAGACAATCATTAGCTCAGAGTGTAGATGCAATATTCCATATTTCTCCTTTTCAAGGATATTTTCAAAACTAAGTTGAATCAGATTTTTTAAAAGATGAGCTTCAAGGGCTGGGGATGTAGCTTAATTGGTAGAGTGCTTGTCTTGCAAGCATAAGACCCTGGGTTCAATCCCCAGCAACGAAAAAAAAAATGAGCTTCAGAATATTAGCAGTGACTTAGATATCATGATATGGATTAGCCATAGTTGGAATGTGAGAAAGAACAGAAGAGTAAAAAAATTCTTCTATTTCTACAGCTCCAAAAGAAAAAAAAAAACACTCTAAAAACAAACACATACGCACCCTTGGATTTGAAGTTATTAGAACAAAACGCCAGAATAACAGTCAAAATGAGTCCCTGGAGTTAGGTTTGATGTCTAATACACTATTCCTCCTTTCTCCCTGTCTTCCTCATACCTGCAACACCCACCCACAGACTCCTCACTTTCCCCTTGTATTATTGGAAGTGAGACATTGCGTGCAAGAAATGCATGGTACTGGGTAAGTGGCAGAGTTCTCTGGGCTTATGCTTCACCACTGTGTTCCTTTTGAGATAAATGGTAACATTTTGAGAAGGATGGGAGAAAGAAGTCCCAAACATTTATTAATCTGAAAAGGCCTCTTTTGCATAAAGGATCCTTTATTCTGGAGATGCTTTTATAATCTCTGAAATGACCTTGTACAGAAAAGAGTATTCATAGTTGGTTAAGTAATTCCATAGTAAATAGTTAATTTTCTAGTAATTACATAGTATTTACTAGACATTTATTAGAGATGTGTGCCTGCTTGAAAAAAATAAGGCATTCATTTGATGGTTATTAATTTTTTCACCTTAATACACAAAGAAAACATTTAAAAAAAAATGGGGCTAGCTGTAGTTCTGTTTTTTTTAAACATTCTTAGAAGAAGAGCAACATTCTCCTAAAGGATTCGAATTATATTTTCTGCCTTAATTTCTTCTTATCACCTCTTAACTTCTCTCCAAACAAGTGTTCCTCCCATGAATGCTCTATTGAGACTTAGCTTTGCAGAGCTACTGAAGACCTGCACTTTTCTAAGACCCACACATTGGTGAAGTCTCAGGCCACATCTTTAGCATGTGTCAGTAGCATCTGACCCAGCTGGTAACTCCCTTTTCTCAGAACCAGTTCCTTCACTTGACTTCCAGGATGCCCTTTCTTCATGTTCTTCCTCTTTCCTGGGCATTTCTTCTTAGACTCCTTTGCTGGCCCCTTCTCTTCTCCCTGGCCTCATAATCATAAAGGGTCCCAGGGCTCCTTCTTTCTTCCTTACTCACTCTCTCGAAAATCTCACCCAGCTTCATGGCCTTAAATATCATGTAGAAGTCACCAAATATGTCTGTTCAGTTCAGACTTCTCTCCTGAACTGCAGACCTTTATCCTGTGCCTACTTGATCTACACACTGAAGTCTAGACGGGGACTGTCATTCAGGAAGTCCAGGCTCCATCCACCGCCAGCACTGCCTAGTTGAAGGTGACTCCACCCAAAAACTTAAGGGTCCTCCTTCATTTCTCTTTTTCTCTTTTTTTTCATGCCCAAATCTGGTTGGCTCCACCTTCAAAATAGAACCTAAATCTAATCACTTATCACCACCACCACTGCTACCACTTTGAGGCAGTGTCATCTCTTAGATTATCACGATAGTTTCCCAACAGGTCTCCCTGATTCTACTCTTGTTCCTCTATAGTCTAGTCTCAAGAATTTGAAGTGATGCTTCAAAAATGTAAGTCAATCACATCTCTTCTCTGCTCAAAAACTCATAATGGTGCCCCATTTCATTCAGGATAAATACAAATCCTTGCAGAGGTCTACACAATCCTGATTAACTGCTCTCCATCATCTCTTTGGCTTCAACTCCTGCAAACCTCACCTTTACACATTCTACTCCAGCCACAGTGGTGTCCTTGCCATTCCTCCAACACTCGAGATATGTTTGATCCCTCAGTCTGGGATGCTCTTCTTCCCGCCCCCTGAGAGTACCTGTCCACTCCCTCACCTTATTCACTGTTTGCTCATTCTCACCTCCTCAGTGAGGCCTGCCCTGCCACCTATTTCAAACTGGACTTGCCTTACCTCTTCACACCTGACTCCTCACCTTGCTTTCATATTTCTCTTTCCTATCACATTTATCCCCTCTAATGTCCTACTAACATTACTTACTGTGCTTATATTTTGTTTTCTGTCTTCCTCCTAGAATGTAACCTCCATAAGGACAGGGGTCTTTGCTTTGTTCATTGATAGCCCCATTGACCTTTCTCCTCCCCCCCAACTCCTTCTCCTCCTCCTCCTCCTCCTTTTTTTGTGGCACTCAGGATTAAACCCAGGGGCTCTCTACCACTGAGCTACATACTCATCCCTTTATATTTATTTATTTTTTTATTTTGAGACAGGATTTAACTAAGTTGCCCATGCCCAGCTTCACTGATTTATTCTAAGCACCAGATCAGTACCTGCCACATGATAAGAAATAAAAAACTATATTTGAACAAATGAAAATTCAAAGCTTCAGACAGGAATGACAAAAATGAGAAAAGTCTGTAAAAGTCCTGTCTGTGTTGATTCAGTGATCTTAAACGGGATTTTTATCTCTTCTTTCCAGCCCTTCTTTTTTTGGTAACCTCCTTTTAAATATTCACATTACCTGGGTATTTCTGCTCTAGAGGCATCAAAAAAGCAGTTAGTGAAGGATTGACTTGATCAGATTTATGGTCAAAACAACTCCTCAATGTTCATTTTGTACTGTCTTTGATGGACAATACTCATAGGTCCTATCTGAATAGTGCTCAGTACTCATGACTCTCTTAGGGATCTTGAATTCATGTGAACTGTTTTCTTAGTTGAAAGTGGGTGGGATTCTAACAGCAAGCTGGTTTGTGGGTAAAACTATTGACCACCATTGGTCCAGGTCTGATGACTGCTATAGCTGTTACATGTTTATGGTAACACTTCTCTTTTTTGAAACATTTCAAGAAGTACTTTTCTCAGTATTACAAAGCAGACTACAAGTACTAATGACTTAACAATTCTGAGCCTGCACAAGAATATTTTCTGGTAAGCCTAACCGTTGTGTCACGGGTGTGCAGCAAATGATAACACGGTTGGTACAGAGGTTACAAAGGGTCATTCATCTCACTGTCCTTGTCCTTGGAAGACCTAATATTGTATGAGCTATTTTATTCTCTAATATTCTCACCCATGCCCTTTTCCCTCCTCCTAGGAGGCTTTAAGTGGATTTGCTATAATAACTGTGTTAAGCATATGAGACATAGAATTTGTATTATGATTAAAAGAATTGATTTATGCTTTTAAAAAGCAACTGTGTTATTAAAAATGGAAGCTCTATTACTTAAAGTAATTCTATTTGAAGAAATAAAACTTATCACTCAATTTTTAACACTAGGGTTTTAAATTACTATTGTTTTAAAATTAAAAACAGGAATGTAATTATAGGAATATGAAAACATTATAGAAAGTTTGGGGAATTTAATAGAATTATTCCATCTAATTTTAAGATCATTTGTACATATTTGTACATATTTCCTGTCAGTTTTCTACATGCATGCTGATTAGTCCTATAAATGAAAAGTAATACTATTGTCATTGGATGGCAAATTCCTTGAGATCGGGGACTCCTTCTGATCTTTCTGTGTATAGAGAGCCTGCATTTAGATGCTTGAAAAATTATTGCCAAAGGAGTGAATTAAAAAGTGAAGCTGGGTGCGGTGGCGCACGCCTGTAATCCCAGCACTTGGGAGGCTGAGGCAGGAGGATCTTGAGTTCAAAGCCAGCCTCAGCAACTTAGCAAGGCCCTAAGCAACTCAATGAGACCCTGTCTCTAAATAAAATACAAAATAAGGCGGGGTGGGGCTCAGGGGTGGGGGGCCCCGGGGTTTAAATCTTAAACAACAAAAAAAAAAAAAAAAAAGAAAGTGAATTTGTGGGCTGGGGTTGGGTATCAGTGGTAGAGTGCTTGTCTAGCACATGTGAGGCTCTGGGTTCAATCCTCAGCACCACATAAAAATAAGCAAATAAAGGTATTGTGTCCATCTACAACTAAAAAAATAAAAAAGTAAATTTGCTAGATGTACTTAATTAAATATAACCAATGCTAGATTAATGATTTTGTGGGTTCACAGGAAGAGGCCAAAGTCCTAACACTCAGTAAACATCAGCCTCTATGACTTCCTCTTCTGCCCAGACCTTTAAGGGCAGCACAAGAGGGAAAGGGGCAATGGTAACTCTTTTACCTTGCTTGAAGACAACAGGACTCATTCCTTTTACTTTTCTATCCTTTCTCTGCACGTTACCTGGATCTAAAATGGACTTGAATCTTTGTAACATAGACTGAATGCTAAAAATGGGATGCTGATCCTAAAATAAAATTGAAAATCAGGTTTGGAGTTTGATGTAAAAGCTGAGAGACACAGGTTTGTTGCTCACTTTTGTTACAAATGTCATAAAAAATAGAAACCAAAAAGGTTAGATAATTTCTAAATTAAACCCTCTTTCTTAGAGTAATTACCATGTTACTGCATCTGTGTACTTTGGTAGAATTTGAATAACATTTTATTGCTCAGAATAATGTTCTATTTTTGTCGCTAAATAATACTTGACGTCCTTGCTCTTACGCTCCCTAACTGCAGGAAGGGTGTTGCCCTACACTCCTGGCACACCCTTGCCAGTGACGCTTAGTTTTGCTGGAACTTTTCAGGTACCAAAAAAATCCCTATCTCTACTTCCTATTCACTCACAGGAATGAGACCTGAGCTTTATTATTTCTTTCTAAATCCAAACTGACTGAATCAGACTTGTGGCAGTCACCATTAAGAACATCCATCAGCAGAAAGGAGAGGATTATATGATTCTTCTTTCCATAGGAAACTTGCTATGAAAAAACTAGAACCATCAATCATGATTTGAAAGGCAAGTTACAAACCCTTGGTTGGAGTCTTTATAAGCTATTGTTGTAGCAAGCAGAACTGGAACACTTTTTTGAACAAATATACCTGGTCATTCTGGACATTTACATTTTGATAGCTTAGCAGTAGAAAAAAGATCCTGGGTTTAAATAATAGCTTTTTAGCAATTCATGATTCTAAGACTAAATATGAATTTAAGGAATGCTAATCTGCCTCCTTTTATACCACAACATCTATAGAATTAGATTGAATTTTATCTAAAATGACATGAATTGGTCCCATTCTTCACTAGGACACAGCATTGCCTTTATTCAAAGGCCATATGTGGCATAAAAAAACACTGGCTGTGCTTTGTGTCTCTTTCTGTTACTTTAATGTACTTAAGTTTCAATTGTCCAAAACATAAGTGTTATTACTAAACTCTGCTCTATGTTCCTTAATGATGATTACCTTTTTTCTTTCTGAGTTAAAAAGAAACTCTTTTAAACTATGCTCATCATGCAGTGCATTGTACTGTATGTTTCTAAATTGCTAGGATAATAGAGTTTTAACATTCTCACTACAAAAACCAAGACAAGCTGGTGAGGTGATGGGTAAATTAATTAACTTGATTGACTCTTTTGACAATGTGTACACTGATCAAAACACCACATCATACCCCATAAGTAGATACAATCATTGTCAATGAAAAATAAATCAATAAAAAGAAATGTTTTTAGCTTTTTGGGTCCTAAAAACGAATGATCTGTATGCAGAGACTGCTATTGGTTCCTTAACATGTGATCTCTTTTTCCATAGTAATAGAAAGTCCAGTTTTTAAGCTGGGAATGTGGATGTCCAGGAACAAGTAAAAGAGACTATTTCCCATTTCCCTTGAAAAGGACTAAGAGGAAGAATTACAGGTTGAGTATTCCTTATCCAAAATGTTTGGGATTAGAAGTGTTTACGATTTCATGTTTTTTTAGATTTTGGAATATTTGCATATACATAATGAGATATCTTGAGAATGGGACCCAAACCTAAACACAAAATTAACTTAGGTTTCATATGCACATAACCTGGAGGTAATTTATATAATATTTGTAATAATTATATAATATTCAATATTATAATTTAATGGAGATTTCAGCTTGGGGTGTCCTTTCAGGGCTTGAAAGATTTCTGGATTTTTAAGCAGTTCAGACTTTAGAGTTTTGGAATAGGTTTGCTCATCCTGAATATGGTTACTTCTGGTATTTTCCTTAAATGACAGCAGGTGTTCACCTCTTGCCCCTTCCTTATCCCTTCCTCCTCTGCTGTCTACAGTTGAGGACATGTGTGCAGGAGCTCTAGCTGCCATCTTGAACAAGGAGGACAAGGGCAATGTTGCAGATGAAGGGACAGAAATGCCATACCAGATACCCACATTTGCAGCTTCATATGGAAGATAAACTACCCTATTCTAATGACTCTTCTTTAGTGTCTGTGCTTCTCAAAATGAAAAAATAATCCTAATGCGCACAATCACCTGTAATGGAAAGTATTGAGCTATTTAATCGGACATGGAGAAATAAACATACTGTAGTAGATATCTATTGGCTTATCTCCTAGACACCCCATTGCAGAATTAACCCATTCTACTACTGTCCATATGGATATAGTGAAAATTTCCAAACTCTAGAATATGACCCTATTTTTGTTTGAAGGATGATCCTGATCCTGGTTGGACTATCCAGAATCTTGCCCCAGGAACTTGAAAATAAGATGGAAAAAGAAAGATTCATTTGAAAGACTATACCAGTGAATATTTAAGCTAGTGGCAATATTTTTTTCCACTGTGTGTTGAGACAAGTGAAAGAAACCAGGTTGTGATGAGAAAAAGCAATGTATCAAAGTCAAAGAGAGAAGCAGAGATTTAAAGATGGAGAAAAGAGAAAGATTCCTAGGTGTCTCATAGTCCTCCAGTATTTGGTCATCTGGGAACCCTTGCATACTTACTTATTAGCATCCATTCTCCATTTCTCATACAGATGTTATTTTAGACCCACCCATCCCTGGAGGGGGTCACAGATTGGGTTAAGACAATATGTGCATGCCAATCCTTTGGCAACTGTATTGATCCAGTGATGGGCACATTTCCTAAATTGGCCCAATCTGATTGAAGGTTTATATTCCCTACCCGGAGGAGAAATCACTCTTCTTTCTGCTAGACACAAACAAGGAAGCACATAGCCCTGATTGCTATGTTCAACTTTCCTGCCACCACAAGGGTGTATTTTGGGATGAGGACAAGAACTGAAAATTACAGCAAGAATTCTAAAAAGCCTTGGGAAACAGTGGGGAACAATGTTGACCAAATTATATTGTTTATTGTGTGCATGTGTGAATATGTAACAACAAATCTCACCATTATGTATAATTATAATGCACCAATAAAAATAGGAAAAAAAAAAGAATCCTAAAAAACCAGGTTCTTTGGTGGTATTTTCCAGCCCACCTTGGCACTGAATCAAACATATGAGATAATAAACAATCTATTAGAGAAGTCAGGGTCACCAAACTTTTTCTTAAAGTGCCCTGATGGTGACTATTTTAAGACTTCAGGCTCTACCCAATAAGTCAAATCTGGTGTTATAGCTCTTAAGCACCCTGGACTATAAAATGTATATGGATGGATGTGAATGTGTTCCAGTATAACAGGTGGCCAACCTACAGGCTGAAGTTTGCCAACCCCTGTGATAAGCCAGTTTGAATCAGAGTTATCTGTTACTTGTTGACAAAACTCATGATGCATAGGCTCTTGTCCATCTAGGGGGCATAGATGCATCTTGTCCATTTGGGGGGCATAGATGCATCTGGAACTCTAGTACCCAAAGCTGATGACTGAAATACTTAATAAAGGGTGCAGCATAAACCCCAACCAACTAAAAACATGTAGGATAACAATGTGGAGATGAATTGGCTGAATATCACTTTGCTGTTATCCCTCCAAGGAGTCCTCTTTGTTATTTAAACTAGCCAAGGTTATTTCTGTATTTGTAAACAAAACCATCCTCATCATTCTTTTTTATATTTTCTTTGAGGGGTACTCTTTTAATGATTTTACTCATTTTGGGGGCAAGATGCAGATCAGTTGTTGCTAATTTTTTTTAATATCACTTCTTTTTGATTCTCCATCTTCAGTGTTTCAGTGCCAAGTTTATAATACTGATGCTTTTAAAAATTGGATAGATGAAAACTTTCCCTGATAATGAGCTCTTTTTGAATTCTTGCAGGCCTTATGATCAATAACACACAATCTAGCACTTGACACATGAGGTGTGACTATAATGTCTCCGGAATATTTTAGCTCACATGCCACAGCTCAGACATCCAATGTGTTTCGTTAAATGCAGTCGCAACTGGGAAGGAGTTCTATTCCAGTGATGCTGCCATTTTCAAAGTATCTTTGAAATTCTTCCAATATCCTCACTTTATTTTAACATCTGATATTGATTGAGATATATCACGTTGTCACCAGGCTTGGCTCTGAATGGAGTCCTTTCATTTGCCAAAAAAATACATATATCTTAATATTTGCAATTGAGGATTTTTATTTCCCCCTTCCTTTCTCACACAATTAAAAGGCACCTAGCTGTGATACTCCCTCTTTCAGAAACTGCTGAGATTAAAATCTCAATAATGAAGGTGTTCATAATTTAATAAGGAAGAGATTAAGTAAATAAATTATAATGTAGCCAAACATGGTGGTGTATGTCTGTAATCTCAGCTACTTGAGAGGCTAAGGCAAGAGGATGGCAAGTTTAAGGCCAGCCTGGGCAGCTTATGGAGACTGTGTCTCTGAATAAATAAATAGTTAAAGTAAAAAAAAAATAAAAAAGAAGAAGAAGAAGAAAGAAAGAAAGAAAAAGAAAAAGTTATGATGCAATCCAAATAGACCCCAGTTTTACTAATACAAATATGGTCCTCATAAGAGAAATAGCTCAGATTTTGCAGGCTTTGCCCCACTTACCTCAGCAGGGACTTAGCCCTCTGCCAGGCTTTTCACATGGCAAGAGTCACTCACCATGGCCACTTAACACTTTTCCAGTTCAGCTCTCCCCTGCTGATGGCCCCTGTTTTTAAGCCTCAATGATCCAGGAGTTTGGTACTTCTTCTTTCATTTTTTAACTTCCAAAGTTTTTATTTAGTGATAGAGGAACACAATACTGCTCATTATACTAGTTTAAATACTGCTTAACATTCTAGTTTTAGAGCTTTTCACATTATTTTCAATAAACAATGAGCAAGAGAGAAATCTCTGTAGCAGGCAGCCTGATGGGCAGCCAATGTCTCTACAACAGTTGGAGTTGAGAATTTGTATTGTTTTCCACACTGACCTGTTCTAAAAAGGAGGAAGCTAGTTTAATCCAGTGAGCACGTGCAGAGCTAAAAGACAGCAAGACAAGGAGACCAGCAGAGTTCCTGAGACCACACGTCATTGTCAAGCTCAGCCTCCCTTTTTGCTTTCTGTTCTTGTTTTTTCATAGTTTTTAAAAGAACATGAATAGTGTGCTGCAGACAGTGTCTCCCGGTCATCACACAGCAGCAATAAGTTCCAAGTGCCAGAGCTTTGTCCATTTTCTTCCATGTATTCATCAAGCCTGGAACAGGGCCACACACCTACCAGTTCCTCAATACACACATGAAGACTGAATGAACAAAAGTTAAGAGTAGGGTTAGTCCTGCAGCCCACATTTCCAACCTGCTGTCTTCCATGTGGTAATGGGGAGAAGGCCCCACTCCTCACTCAGTGCTGCATTTTGTTTCTGAGTCCAAATGCATGGATATATCTGGGCCCCTTTTCTTCCAGAGTCCTTGATGAGCACATGCTTTTCCTGATTTTCTCTCTGCTCCTTTCTTTAAGAACTTATGCCTGATTCTTGAATCACTGTTGGAAAACAGACTTGAACCTCAACCATGACCTAGACTCGAACTTAATTTCCTGACTTACAATATAGAGTGACAGGCACTACACTAGGTGCACACACACAGACATTCAAGGGAATATGGCAGGAAATCAGAGGGGGACAAGTGGGGGTAGAAAATAATGATGGATAAAACTCTGCTACTTTTTTTTTTTTTTTTTTTTTTTTGGACTGGGAATTGAACCCAGAGGTGCTTTACCACTGAGCTACCTCTCCAATCCTATGTCTGCTACTTATTTTTACTTCTAAGTTTCTCCCTACATTTTGTCTTCGTAACCTGTGTATAAGTAGTTCTCTTTGTTTTACAATTTCCTCTTTCCAAGTACATAATAGGTGCTAGTTAAATATTGTTGGACTGACTGACAAAGATAATTAAGACCTTACTGAAGTTCTACTGCTTTTCTTTTAGTATTTGTTCTTCTTCATTGATTGCTCTTTGATCAAACTGGGGTGAGGTAGTGCATAATGAGAACTGAAAACATCCTCATTTGTTGAGACCCTAACTCTATCCTCTGTCCCCTGAAGCAGATGCGCTGTCTTTTACCATAAATCTGAGGACTGCTGTCAATTTGCAAGCTTTGGAAGTCTGGTGGTTCCTTGTCTTTCTTTCCTTTCTTCTTTTTTTAACTTTTGTTGTGTACTTATGGATGGTACCCAATGTGCCAAGCATTGTGCTGGATGGAAATCCACACTGATTAATAAGTTGTAGATCTAACAATGCATATGGTATAGCAACAGAGGGATGAAACAAAGCATGTCGAACAACTATGCTGTAAGGTAGAAAGAGTTCCATGGTGTACGAGAAGATCCCATGACTTATGAGAACACAGAGAAAACCAAGCACTCTAGCACATGGGCTCTGAGGAGATTCCACAGAGGAGCTCCATGAAGAATAAATAGGATTTTAACCAGTGGATGTGGGTGAGAGAAACACGTGGGCAATGGGAATCCTGCAAACAAATTCAGTTTACCAAGGAACATACATTGTAGATGCTTCCATATTTTCTTTCATCCTTTATCTGCCACGTGTCAGTCTTTTAAAATATAATAGTCTCTTAAATATAACCTCCTAACAGACACAGCTTATGAGGACTATAACTGGTAGAATGGTGGCATGGCGTGTGTTTTAGTTTGTACTAAAGGAGAAGATTTCATTGGTCAATGCTGCCAGGCGGTATCTTAAAAGGAAGATTAAAGAATTCTGCTGCATGTGAATTGCCCTGTCCAATTTTGCATGTAAAGCAGATGGTGTTAAAAGTTTGTTCCATGCGTGGTATTGTCTGCCTTATAAATGCTCAAGAGGAGTTGAGATGGAGAATTCTATCACGTTAAAGGAATTTTTGCCTATAATTTGTTTAGAAAATATTCTTGTCTAAGGGGCAAGTTCCCTGTTCCCTGGGGCTATGCTCTAAGTGCACACACATTCCAGAATGATTAGCCTTTCCCCTGGTGCTGTTAAGAGCCCTAAAAGCCCTGGAAATCAATACATACAATAATTTATCACTGACAGATTAAAATTTTCTATTGATTTCTTCTGGAATGGGAATTTGCACCCTGCAAGGAGCTTTATTCTCTTAATAGACAACTAGGCAATTAGTTGTAATTTCAAGTTTTGAAGTGCTTTGGCAACAGTTTTTAAGAAAAATAACAAAAGGCCCTGGATAGTTTCAAAGTCTTGCTGAGATGTGCAGAAATGAATTTTCTTGCCTGCCTGTGTCCATCCTGCACCTCTGTCCCCTGAAGCAGATGCTCTGTTTCTTACCATGAATCTGAAGACTGCTGTCAATTTGTGAGCTTTGGAAGCCTGGTGGTTCCTTGTCTTTCTTTCCTTTTTGAAAACCATTGTCAACCAGCAATGCAATGTTAGGCTGGACATCTTCAGAATACAGCAGATCTATCTTTTCATCAGGCTTAAACAGTGTTTTTCAAACTTTCATGTTTGTAAGACTCTCCTGGGAACCCCATTGAAATGCAGCTTCTGGTTTTGGAATGAAGCCTGAGATTCTGCATTTCTACCAGGCTCACAGGTGTTACTCCTTGCAGGAGTTTAAACTTGTCCTTTTCCCTGGTAGGATCTATCTCCAAGATAGCAAGGACAGGTGGCAGAACAAGAGCAGCGAGCTGAGCAGGCAAAGTTCACCTGGTGACATGAAGCCCTGACTAAACGTCCCATGAATATTAGGAATGGAACCAAAAGGGAGCCTGAGCTCTTCCCTGGTCAAGCTTGTTCTTAATTGCATGTGTCTCTGAGGCATTGTGGGGGTTGGATAATAGAGGAAAAGAAAATGAATGGTTTGTTCCTCTATTCTGTACCTTTGAATTCCCTACCTTATGCCAGGCATTTTAGGCAATATACATTATAACAGAAGAAAAGATACAGAAATAATCTATTTTGGAAAAGCAGACATTGAAAGCATTCCCTAGCCCCTATACTTTTGTCAGGAAACTTTTACTCCAAGACACCCTACACACAAGGAATCCAGCCGCTCAGCATTTCCCAGTAGAACCATATTATCTATCATTGTTCTTTGTGCTCAAAGATACTTCTGGCAGTGATGTTACTATTCTTGTGTATAAGTCTGGCAGAAAGCCCTAAGATGTGACCTAATTTCCAAATAGCTTGTCCTTCTGGTGAGCTGTTATTAGCGAAATCTGCCATAGTTTATGACTCTACCCTAAAGACGTTGGGAAAAGAGTTAGAAGGGCAAAGGAGATTTCCACCTGGGTTTGCTTGTGTGACTAGATGATCTATTTGGAATAAAAGCTTCTGCCTATTATTTGAAGAGATGATGTAGAAACCAATGCACTATCTTTTCTTTCTGAGAGAAGGGCTCTTAAAAGCCTGGAAGTGGAAGATCATTAGGTAATTTGTTGTTAGCTCTAGAAGGGCACATCTTGGTATATTTATAGTCATGCTGCCCAGGGAGGGGAGATGTTTACATACAGACCTGTCTTATCGTCCCTTCTATCCTGAGTGGATCTTGAAAGTTAAATTATAACATCGCATTATGCTTAAAAGGGAAGGATGCTTCAGAGAAAAGGCATTTATCAAGCTCTTGAGGGACTGTTGCACACTGATCAAATGACAGATGGTGTTCAGCTTTCACAATGTAGGAGTGCTAAAAGAATGTGGGGTCACAGTGAAGCCAGGGAAAATCAGAGTAAAATATGGTGCAAGTTGTTGTCAGCCTGGCATAAGAAGAGGAGGTATCAGAAAAATGATCCCAACTATTAAGAGAGGAAAGGAAACTAATATGAAAAATGACAATACTTCAATTTTTGGAAAGCAGTTCTGTCTCTAATTTAGCTATGAGATGTTGGGTAGATCACCAGCATCTCTGGGCCTTGCTCTGCTAATAAGCTCTCTCCATGTTTATAATTCCTGCAGACCGTATGCTTACTATGTGCTAAATTCACACTTAACTCTTTTTTTTTTTTGGTCATCCTCATTTTATAGGAAAAACAAGCAAACAAATAAACCTAAGGTTCAGAGAGGTTAGGAACCCAGGCCATGCTTACACAGCTAATAGGAGGCAGAGTTAGAATCCGAGTCCATAGATAATGCAATCTGACACCATAGGTAATGCTTTTAAGCTTTACCACATACTACCTTTATATTTCTAAGGTTCTTATGGGTCAAGAAGAAAGGCATGTTTTATTTTCTACTTTCGTCAAAAAATCAATTGATGTTGGGGGGATCTCTTAAAAGATTAGTTAAATACCTTCTTTCCAATTGACATATTGGTGTTTGATCCTGGTAAAAGAAGATGCTATAACTGGTGTCATAATTTAATGTCCAGGAATTTAAGATGCACAGTGCATATCTTCCTCCTCCCTTTTTCAGCTCATAGGTGCTGCAAGTACTAACTTTTTTTTGGGGGGGGGGTTCTAGCTGCCAAGCAGAGCCCGCTCTGCCCAGGCCAGGCTGCTGGAAAGTAGCAACGAAAGTGTTGGCCAGTGACAACGAGGATTCATGTTCCCATTTCCCAAGCTTGAGATCCCGGGAATCTGGGAAGTCCTGGGCTGCAGACAGCAGCTTCTTCTCACCCTCTTCCCACAGTTTCCCACGCCCACGTGGTGGGGTTCCTCCTGAGACTAAAGTTCTGTATTAAACACCATCCTGTCTGGATGGGGCTACATCACTCCTTCTCACGCTTAGAGGCAGTTTAGCAATGGCAGTGGTAGGATGCCAACTGAGCAAGTTTTGCTGATCTGCATTCCACTGATATAGGCACATACTTGTATTTTTCTCTACACTGACTCACTTTTTAAAAATAAACATCTTAATGCTTTTTTAAAAAGAAAGTTCCAAGAAGTTTTTGAGTTTTAAATTTTATATGTAAAGCTGATTCATTTTGAGTTAATGTTGTTTATGAACTGAGATATGGATCAAGGTTTTTATTTTTGCATTCCAATATCCAATTCCGGCATTATTTATTGAAGGACTTTTTTTTTTTTTTTTTCAGAGAATGGTCTTCATATCTCGGTCTCTCTTCTTGAGAGTTAGATTTGATTCTTTGTTTCTCTTCATTGTTAGTTGGGGAGCCAAAGTGTTAGCTACTACCCACCTGTCTTCATTCTAGAAATAGTACTGCTGCTCATCTATTAGCTTGGATTCTAAGTTTGTTAATATCTTTGAACATTGTAATCTAGTCTCTTACTGACATCTCTTTGGTCACTTCTGTTAACTAATACAAGTACACTAATACAAATATCCCAGCACAATTTCTGCAGTTTATCGTATTCTCTCTTTTGTACCAATGTGCCCTGATGTTTCAAAAGTTCGTTTATAAAATATGTTTGAAATTTTATAAGAGGTGGAATAGAGTAGGAAAAGGGTTGAATTTTTTTTTAGAGGGCAAATGAGTAGATATTCATAAAACAACATTGTTAACTATCAACATGTCCTGACTGGGATTCATTACCTAAGGACTCCTGGGACCTGTGTGTTATTTCCTTCATGTGATGTGTTTTGTGGTAGGACCAAGCCATGCTTGTATTAGCCCACATATATCTACACACAAAGGTACATAGATAGACATAAACACACACACATACACATACTGGAAATCTTTTTGCACTTAATTGTGACTTTCCTTCTACTTAATTTATAGACATTATATAGTTGGGGGAAATTTCTAAATTATAGGATCTTAGAGACACAAATGGATCATCTGGGTTTGGTAGGCTGTCATCTTTAGTGAATCGGTGGTGATGACTTGGAGCACAGCTTTGAAAAGCATTGCCAAGCTGAGTTTAGCTCAGCAGGAAAGAGAGCTAGCATTGATTAGTCATGCCTGTGATGGCTGGGGGCGATGGGGTGTACAGGGTGTCTGACTAACTCTAAGCTAAGAGTAGGCCACTCTCTTTTCCAGTGCAACAATCTTTTCTCACTATTTTTAACAGCTGGATTCTACTCACTGTAAGATTGCTTTGGGTAATTATAAGCTTGCTATTTTTCAAGGACGCTCACTGCATTGTTGAATAGCTCTTCTATACCTTGAGTCCAAAATCTCTCTCACAGCAACTTCTAATCTAATTCTACTTTCTGGGGCCGTACACATCAGGTTTACACCATATTCAACACCATCTTCAAACATCAGAAAATAGTCGTTATGTAACATCTTCTCCTAGATAAAACCCAGATATTGTTTTTTCCTGGATCTTGTTCCATTCTGCATGTTATTTAACTTTTCCTTATTCCCCTCAAGCGTACTACCCAGAAAGAGGTAGAGAATTTCAGGTGGGATCTGACTGACAATAGTTAATTGAGACTCTTTTTGGCTTACACATGCCTATTCTATTAATAAGTTTCAATCTCTACTTGAAACATGCTATTTTTCATTTTTATTTTATATAAAATTTATTTTTATATGAATTACTCAATTTGGTTTTTCTCTTTCCTGAGTTTATATTTGAATTTTACCTTTTAAATTGTGTCTTCATAATGATTGCCCTTTCTTGGGTACCTATGGTGCATACTCTATTCGTATTTTCTTTAGTATCTATGAAGTAAATGCTCTATTTCCATTTTGCAGTTGTGAAAACAGAGATGAGGTGTCCAGCTTACTCACACAGCTAATAAGTTGAAGAGCTGAGGTCAACCCAGTTCCTTCTTGCTCTAAAAGCTATTTTTTTGAGCTGCCAAAAGCTCAACTTGATGATTTTGAATACTGAATCCATCACAGGAAAAAAAAAATTAGGTGGAGAAGGGGAGATAGGGTATTCTTTTGCTAAGATGCTCTTTGTTCTTCGCATTGTGTTGAAGTCAAATGCTTCATTAAAATAATAATAAAGAATTAAAGATTGGCTTGACCAGTTCCTGGTGGACTTTTATTATTGATTACTAGTGGTCATCTTTTTAAAGTGCTTCACTAGCTGCTTGCTTAACTATCCAATCTAAAACTATGATGGGGATTAATGGTGAATGGGTTAGTCTACAATTTCGAGATTCCCTACTTTCTGAAACATTTATTTATGTCCTTTGATCCCTGCCCTACTTACCTTAAGATCTCACTGGCTGCTCATAGTGGTCCTGGTCTTATATCTGCACATTTGTTCAGTTCTCTAGAATGAAAGTGGTTGGGGGAGGGGGTTGCTCTTATTTAAGTAGCCAAACGCTTTCACATTATATTGCTTCTTATTCTATAGTTTCCTTCCACTAATGCATTTCTTCCATTTACAGTTTGTAGGCAAGAAGCAGAGCCTCTCTTGTAATGGAGGGATTAATGGAATAGACATACTTAAAGTTTCTAGAAATTTCTGTTAAGTGACTTCTAAAGTGAACTCTGTGGTGACCACGATGACGACAACTAGACAATGGATCCACTTCCCAAAAAGTCCACCTTGTATTATAAATCAATAAAATGCATTTGGAGATTATCATCATCGTCGTCGTCGTCGTCACCTATTCTTCCTCCTCGGCCTCCGGAATACCTGGGATTACAGTGCCGACCACAGCACCCGGCACATTTGCAGATTATTTGCTTTTTCAGATGATCGATGCTGGGAAATCTCTCCATTAATAAAAATCATAAGAAGTCAAATATAAATATTAATATTTATGGTTAATTTCTCTGTATCTCAAATGGATATAAGATCATATAAATTAAAAAAAATTTTTTTGAAGTTGCGACTGACACAGAAACAAAAAAATCATAGAGTAGACCGATGAAAAATATGCACAAGTTAAAATACACACCCAGGACCGTGTGAGTGGGGAGCCTTGTTAATGCAGATGTTTAACATGAGAAGAGCTATGAAAACAGCACTTAACTCTCAATGAGCCGCCTACTCTTGGTTGTTTTCAAGCTTCCCAGTGCCAGAGAGAGAGAACCTAACTTCGAAACACCAGTAACTGTATCGTGGTGTGTTGTAGGAACACAGAGACTTCATAAATGACCAGGAGCAAGCAGGAAGCTCCCTGCAGAGCGCCGCCTCGCCTGGATTAGCAACTGTGGACTTCACTTTCCATTTGCCCTCTCCTCTTTGTAGTCCTCAAAAGCAAGCCATGAGAAAGCACGGACTCGCTGGTTCCTTCTAACAACCCATCAGAAAGGCCTTTCCATCTAATCCCTTTAGAGACTTTAAAATCCCGGACTCTGAGCACAAGACGATGATGAATATTCAATAGGGGGCGCGGCCCCGCCTGCGCGCGCGGCTCCCGGCAGCTGCGAGCAGCGGAAAGGGTGCGCCAGCTGCACGCAGGGAAAACGGCTCTCATTGTGTGTGCTCGGCTGACTGCGCGTCCAGCCTCCAGCCGGCCGCAGCCCGCCGCGCTGTGCCTATATAGGGGACCTTTGCCAAGACCGAAGGACTTTTCTGAGGCAGGGCTCAGGAGCTGCAATTCAAGGGGGCTCAAATCTCCCTGCCACCCACCTGCCAGAGCAAGTGAAATTCCTCTGAGAAAAATTCAGGCATATCCTCACCATGAGTTTGTCCCTTTTTAAGAAACAAATACCCTTTGTGTGAATAACTGGAGACTTTTTATCCTCTGGTGGCATCTCCTCCTTCACTACTCTGTAACAAAGACTGTTTCTTATTCCGTCTCAGTAATTACTACTGCTACTTGCATTCTTTCCTTTTTAAAAATCTTGAAGCCATATTGTTTAATTTAGTAGTATAGCATAGTGGTTATAAAACATTCCAGATTCGGATTCCAACTTGACCACTTACAAGCTCTTTGATTGGCCTTTTGGCCTCTATTTCTTCATCAACATAATGGATTTGATCTGAGAATGAAATAAATCACTATACAAAACTTGAACAGTGCCTGACATATAGTAAGCACTTAATGCTGCTCCTCCTCCCCCTCCTCCTCCTCCTCCTTCTTATTATTATTTTACCTTTTGACTGGACGAGACTGGGCAGAAAACAGCTGAGAGTAAAAGAATCAGCTAGAAAACACACTTCTGAAGGTGTAGCCCCAACAGAAACTAAGGTGCCAAGAAATCACATCCACCAAAATCAAGGAGCAAGCCTGTACCCACAAAGAAAAGGGAAATGAACCTGCAGTGGGACCTGCTATACAGTCCTGAGGGGAGAGCTAATAAGGAACTGTGGGAGCCAAGCCCTTAGAGGAAGGATCCTGCAATATCTGGAGAATTATCACAGTACCACAATGAACTTTTAAGGTTTTTATTTTCTAGGTCTGTCCCAGATCCTAGTCTATACTCCACTGACCCTTAAAGCAATGAGAACCCTGTCTGACTGGTCCTGGGAGCAGGAACTGGCTTTACTTGGGATCTTCAGGTTGAGAAGTCTGGGCTTTAGGATTCTCCCCTATCATATCTCCCTGCCTTTTCCCTATTCTCATCTTTAAACTCCCATTGAGCAGGCATGTTATCCTCAGCATGGCTTTCAGACTCTTGAGCCCACCCAGTCCTAGGAGGTCAGGTTGACTTTGGTTTTACCTCCCTTCCTATCTCTCCTGGCACTGGCACTGACCCTGTCTACACAACACATTTTATGTCCCTTAATACCCATTGGTTTCCAGGTATGCCTGTCTTCTTATTGCTTTATAAACATGTTGTGGTAGAGAAAATGCTGTGTTTGCTCCCTCATTTTATCTGCTTGAGGCAGACAAGAAGACATGTCCCAGTTTCTTTTTCAGTTGCATTGTGACACTGACCAAATTCTTTTTTTTTTTTTTTTTTTTTTTTTTTTTGCGGTGCTGGAGTGACCAAATTCTTGGTGACAGAAAAGTGAGCAGAAGGGTTATGACACTTCTGTTTCAAAGAAACTAAGGGTGGATCTGAGTTCATGCTCATTCTCTCTTGTCCATGTGCCAGGATGTACAAAAGTCTTAAGACAGAGAGTTGCAAGATGGAAGCACACTGGACTTCTAGTTTCTATTGCAGGTAAACTGACTAATGTGTGTATTTTGTTGCTTTCAATGAGAAAAAATGAAGCCACTGAGACTATGGGATTTTCTTTGTTATCTCAATAAAGCTATCATATCCTGACTAATAATATACTTACTGTACTCTTTCTCATTTTGGTGCCCCTATAATTACTTTATGTTACCTGGAATTACTTCCTGCCTTCCTAACCTGCAGCAAATTGCCTCTTTCCTTGGAGTCTCCTCTTGTTGACATAGCACTATGCTTGGGTTTCTGCCTGAGTGATTGGATGGATCATGGCATCAGCATAGAAAATGAGAAAGGAGGAAGACGAGAACATTTGGCAGAGAAAAAGAGCTCAATGATGTGAGTGATAAGTTTGAGAATGGGGCATCCAGGCAGAGATGGTCAGGAGGCATTAGGATACACAGGTGTGAAGTTTAGCAGAGGCCTGAGCTAGTAGTAGGTAGAGGATTGGTAGTCATCTGCATCTAGGGAAAAGTGGGCAAGGTCACCCAGGAAAATATATATAGGAAGACAAGAAGAGGATGGAAAGAGAATCTCAGTGGAATAGCAACATTTAAGGAAGGCAGAGGAAACATAGCCTTTACAAACTTCACAGCTTTACAGTGTTCTCTAGGCCATTCACGATTTCACATGAAATCTAGGAATGCAGGATAAGTTTATTGATCAACATTTACAAACATGAAATTTAATTTTGAAGAAAACAGGATATTGCATGATCCATGCTGTTGAGTAGACCTACAAATGCTTTTGAATGTGGAACTACTTGCTTTTGTTATTGAGAAAAATTTCTTGCAAAAATTTAGCTTTGATGATGTTAAAGGAAACCATAAATTGGTAAATTTAATTTAAAAGTTTACCATGGCTTTTATGTTCCTGGCTTTCCTCAGCCTGAAACCTTCTGACTTATATCAACCTAAAGGAGCAAGAAAGTTGCAAGGGTTTTATATTCATTATTGGACCCAGTTGTCTTTACTAGCTTGTATTTATTTTGTTTTGTTTTGTTTTCATCATGTGATTGCTCTTTGGAAATAATTCTTAAATTGTTTTAAATGGTCACATGTTTAAATGGTCACAGGTCTCTCAGTGTCACCTTGACAGGTATGATGGGTGGAGAAGGTATGATGGTCAGAAGACCACTTGTGGCTCTTTCTGCACTGGTTCTCATCAACATCTACAGTCCTGAGACTCACAGATTCAGATCTCTCAAGTCTCTCTCATTCAGAGTATAACTCCCTTCAAAATCTGTTTAGTATAAAAAAGGGATGGCTTCCTTTAATACAGAAACATAGTTAATATCATCAGCTATTGCATTTTCAAATAAAATTCCAAAGTAGCCCACTGTGTGGGTATAATGTAGTTTTTCATTAGAAAATAAGAATCCCAAAATGCATTTTCAGTAGCTAACTGTGTCATAAATGGTGCCACTGGATGCCAGCAGCATTAAGTAACTTAACTCTTTCTTAAATCTTTGGGGAAATTTAAGAGCATTTTTTTTTTTTTTTTTTTGCAGTACTGGGGATTGAACCTAGGAGTGCTATACCAGAGATCTACATCCCCAGACGTTTTTAATTTTTGAGACAAGTTCTCACTAAGTTGTTGAAGCCAGCCTTAGAATTATGATCCTCCTCTGCCTTTCCAGTAGCTGGGATTACAGGTGTGCACCACCATGACAAGCTGAGTATATCACATCTGCCCTCAACCTTGGAAGTTCCCTATAAATACCATTGTAAATGGTGCATTATATACTATCATGTAGTATGTGGTGTATTTGCTGAACATCATATGTTAAAAGCTGAAAGAGAGAGAGAGAGAAGACAGACAAGGAAAGAACAGCTTGCTTTGTGTCAAGGGCACTGCTCCAGAGTGACATCTGCTTGTGAGCAGCTGGACAGCATTTTTCTCATACTGAAAAAACTATCCTGGTGACCTGCAGATTGAATGCCCTGTCCATGTGCTTATTAATTATTTTAGACTTTCCTTTCGTCAAGTTAGTGGAGACCTTCACCACACCTCTGTCTAATGCTTTGCTGTTCTTATTGGAATTGTTGTTATGACCAGCATTTTATTTGTTGGTTTGTCCCTGAGTGCCAATTAGGGGCCAGTCATCATATTAAGGGCTTAACTCTTTGGTTTCCACAGAGTCTACGATGATCATTATCATTTTCATTTATTAGATAAGGAAACTTAGTTATGGAGAGGTTAAGTGCTGCAGACCACAACTGGTGAGGGACAGAGTTGGATTCAAAGTCAGGACTGTCTACCTCCTGAGCTTATATCCCCTCTTTAAGACTTCACCACTTCTCACAGTCTTCCTTGAGCCATCTTGGAATTCTTCCTTTATAGAGTCTTATTTGAACATGGAAGCTCCTCATTTCTGAGCCAGCCCTTGTAGAAGCCTGATAAGTAAATTTCAAGTTTCCTCATTGGTGAGTTGAGGAAATTGAAATGTCTCTGACTTTAAATCCCATTTATTTTGGAGTTTCTACCTCCTCAGTTCCTGGCTTCATCAATGGTGATCTAGGTCAGTAGAGGCTGGTGGGTGTTTGTGCATCTGCACTCCTGTCTTGGCTGTGACTGTAACTTATTGGGTACCTGAGGACATCACTTAACTAATTCATGTCTCTGGTTCCCCAAATATACAATAGAAGTATATTGAGGGTGACCCGCTTTCCTTAGCACTTGCACAGGCTAGCTGATTAGGCACTGGAATGCATGCTGGAACTCTGAAGCATATTAATTCAGTCAATAGACATTTATCTATCTATCTATCTATCTATCTATCTATCTATCTATCTATCTATTTTTGATACCGGGGATTGAACTCAGGGGTGCTTAACCACCAAGCAACATCCCCAGCCCTTTTTGTATTTTATTTAGAGACAGGATCTCACTAAGTTGCTCAGGTCTTCACTGAGTTGCTGAGGCTGGCTTTGAACTCATGATCCTCCTGCCTCAGCCTCCCAAGCCGCTGGAATTACAGGCATGTGCTACCGTGACCAGCCCAATGAACATTTATTAAGTGCCTGCAATGCACAGAATCCTGGGTTGGTGGAGGTGTACCTGCACATGCCCTATTCCATACCTTTTCTTAATTTTTACACCTCTGTGAAGCTCCACCCCACATGTAAGAACGCCTTTCACTCTACCTGCATGTTTCTTCAGTTTTTCTGTGTGACAGAACTTACTCCTGAATACTTTAGCATCAAGAAAATGGAGTGCACTTTTGAGATAAATTTTCATCTGTTGGGTTTTTGCTTTCAAGATGCTTCGACCATCAGAGCCAAGGGCAGCCCTAAGGCTTTGTCTTGTCCATTTCGCTAGCTCACTTGACAAAGGTAGGTTTGAGAGAGAAAAGCTATAATCCTGAGAGTTTTATAAGCTAGAGATCAATTTGTGTTTTTTGAGATTGGAATCATTTTTTTAAAAACAAGTTTTTCATGTGTTGACTACCAGGACAGAAGACCCGATAATCACAAACAGCCATCCTTGACCAAGTAGTTCAATAAGGCCCATTAGTTCAATAAGGCCCATTGTTTGCCTGTGAGGATCTGAGATGCAGTTGCACTTGAAGAGTGGTGGTTACTGAAACTCATCCTTCAAGCTAAGATTTCTTTTAGAAACATCGTGGCTCCTTGCCTTTTATTTCTAGCATCAACTTTGGAGGAGCTTTCTCTCCTCTAGGAATGTCAACCATACTGACCTTCCCATAGATGCCGAATCCTGTTATCTAAGGAATCAGGGATTCTGTTCATCATTAAGTCACAG
Source organism: Glaucomys volans (assembly GCA_020662805.1). Lineage (NCBI taxonomy): Eukaryota > Metazoa > Chordata > Mammalia > Rodentia > Sciuridae > Glaucomys > Glaucomys volans. The sequence continues at coordinate 108,862 of JAJEJO010000339.1, read as the reverse complement.
TAGGTCTGGCTTCAGGCTAATTTTAGAAACACTTTCCTCCTTTTACCAGGCAAACTATCAAATGGCCTGGTTTGCCTTTTAGGAGGTAAAAAAAATCAAAAGTACTTAGATATGACCTTTAAAAATCACTAATGTAGAAAACTTGAGATTTTTCTTGGAAGCATAGCAGAGAGATCTACGATTGCTTTATAAGATTTTCAGTCAATTGCATACATTTTAAAATGCCCCAGAATTAGAAGAAATACCGTAAGCATTTTAAATATTTAGTCAAGAATACCTTCTTTCATATAAATGAGATACTGCCATTCCCAGATGGCACCTTCAAATTTTCTTTCAATTTAGCATCCATAACATTTTACTGCTTCGATGGAAGCAAAATGAAAAAATGATAAGGCAACTCATTGCAACTAATTAAAAATGTAGTGAGGGCTGGGGCTGTGGCTCAGTGGTAGAGCACTTGCCTAGCATGTGTGAGGCACTGGTTCGATTCTCAGCACCACATACAAGTAAATAAATAAAATAAAAGTATCATGCCCATCTACAACTAAAAAATATTTTTAAAATGCAACAAAATGTTAATTTTTTGAAGTTATTAACTTTGTTGAATTAAGGAAAGGCTGCGGTCTCAGGTTTGGGTAAAACAATGTGTGAAGTTATGCTTTCCTCAAGTAAAATTGGAAATATTTGTCCCTGTGATTTGATTCCTTCCATGTATTAAAGCAAGTAATTAATGACACGTATGCAGCCAAAAATTG
>JAJEJO010000339.1:82785-107707 GCA_020662805.1 Glaucomys volans | reverse complement strand
TCCAAGGATGTGGAGGATATATTGTGGGAAATAAGTCAGCAAGGTTTCAATTACATATCTCAAATTTGAACACCTGGCTCTCAGCCCTAAATTGTCCTGGTAATTTTTAACAATGTTATCTCAAAATTATTTTTGAGGGGAGAAAAATGTTCTGCTTGCCCCTATGGTATGTACAGATCTGACGTACTTCCTTTGAACCCTATTTGAACATACAAATAGATGCAAGTTCCCCAGGAATCACAGATATGATAGATAATTTTGTAGGTCCAAGCGAATGGACTGGATCCTCTTAGCAAGTTTCAGTTGGATCAGATTTTGCAGCAGGTTTGAGTCTTTAAAGTCAGACTCTGTGTAAGAGAAAGTTCAATGTAAGTTTGGAGGCAATGGTTGTGGCAGAACCATTTTGCAAACATGAAAGATGGAAAGAGACTATTTCCTTGTATTTAAGCATTACTAGCCTTTCAAAAATGCTTTGCATTTCCCTCCCTTTTCCTACATAACATGTAAGACAATATTGCAAACGAATGCCCAGGCAGATGCTGAAATAAGAACAGACTACGGATGTGGATTGGAGAGCAGAAATAACAAAGCAAGAAATAATAATGTTATTAAAACTGATAGAGTAAGAGGACATCAGCAAATGTGAGTGAACAGTATCTCTGGAGATTCACACCCACAGCAAGCTGTGTGCTGTCACTTGGTTCATGTAGATCCTTACTCGAGAATAGAAACAACACCTGGGGAGTGCGTTCTACTGTATTATTTAACATTTTATATATAACTCTTCAGCATTCTCTATAACCAGCCTTATTTAGTCACAGATGTCTTCAGAATCAAGATCATAGGCTCTAACAGCCATAGTTTTCAAGAAGGATGATTTGTAGTATCTCTCTGATATCTGACAATTTGGAACCTTCCAGTCCTTGTCTATTCACTGTTGTGTGTTTGCAAGAGCCTATGTCAGCAATGGCAATTAGAAGATTTAGAAGCTCTAGTCTAGTGCTCTTTCCAAAAGAAAATAAAGACTGTTTCTAATGACTTCAGTGTTCCGTTTTTCTTCAGATGTGAGTGGCCGAGATGGTATTTAGATTTGGGCTATGAACCAATAGGAAGTTTCTACACCTTTCTGGGAATGGGGTACCCAAAAGCCAAAAATCTTAAGAGAAGCCTTTCTTTCTTCAGAAAGTTATTCCATGGTAGAGATGTGCTCCCTAAACCTTCTCCAGTTTTCAAGGACTGAATCTGATTTTCTTATCATTTAGAAAAACCATATTTAAATTAAACTATAGCCTTAAAATTAAAATGTAGGCAATCCTCCCTACTCTTAATAAGGTTTTAGAAGGTACACAGTGCACCTTGCAGTCTGTTTAGCCCTCTGAAGGCAGGAACTTCTTCGTGAGGTTGGATTTCTCTCTTCACTATTGCATCCTCAGTGCCTGGAACAGTACCTGGCACAGGGGAAGTGACTAAATGAACTTAAGCCATTAAATGAGGACAGAGACTATCATAAAATCTATATGTATGAACCTCAGTTGTCTTGGACCACATAATTAAGTGTCCTTTTATGATGGCTTTTTGAATCTCCACCTGGCTCTACAGGAATTCAGTCCCCATCACATACTCCCAGGTCTTCTTTAGAGGTCTCCAGAGTGAGGGCTCATGCGTATTCAGGAATAGGACCAATAGCTTCTTCCCTCGCCTTGGTACTGAGCCACCAAGCTGACTCCAGTGGCACTGAGGGAAAGGTTATTGTTTTTCCATTTTGCCACTCCACCCAACGTTTGCCACAGGTCCTTTCCTTAACTTCCCATAGCACAGCAGAAGCCGATGCCGGTTTGGAGCAGACTTGCTTGAAAGTTTAGTGCAAGGGAAGTACAATCCAGTGGGGATGCTAATGATTGCTGTAGATAAGGCTGCTTAAAGCCAGAGACCCAAGTCTCAGGAGACTGGAGGTGCTCAACCTATCTCCACGTGGCAAGGGCCAGCTTGTTCCCACCGCTGTGGATCCCTTGAGTTTGTCTTTATTGCTAGTAATCCAAGGGCGAGGGAGAAGGAAGAATCCTCACCCCCATGGAGATCTAATGCTTCCCTTTCAAGTTCCTGTTTCCTGTCCCCATAGCTGTCTTTTCCCAGGATGTTGGACGGTAGGAACATTCACTCATTTTAAGGAAACCCCATCTTCTATTCTTAATCCTCTACTGGACCCAAAGCAACAAAGTCAGTATATACATAGCTTTGACCCAATGAACTTACAAAACAGAACACTTAGTTTCTAGTTGAAAACTTACAACTGATATATTTAAAGTTACTTTACTCAAGATTCTTCTATAACCTTCATCAGACACAAAGAGTGGATATTGACTTTACATTTGTGTAACTCAACACCCTGTTCAGGGTTGTCCCCCTCACCAACAAAGGACTCATTTGCCCTAAGGATAATTCAGTGTTTTTAGTTTGTTGTTGAAAAAGAAAATCTTTTGCAAATCTTAAATAAATGTTTTTCCAGTTTCTAGTCATTAAGTTTTTAGGAATGGCTTTTAGTTAGGACACCGTATTTCAATTAAAACAGGCTGGGCTAAACACAATATTGTATCTTGGAAGCAAAAAGGGACATTAGTGGAAAAACTGTTGACAACCAGTCTTTGGTGTAGTTACTAGTAATGCTCCAGGTTTTATTTCTTAGTCTTGACAAATATCAAAGTTAATAAAATGCTAATATTGGGGGAGACTGGGAGAAGGGTGTATAGGGACTATCTGTACTAGTTTATAACATTTTTTGTAAATCTTAAATTATTCCAAAGTAAAAAGCTCATTAAAACGTAAAACAAACTGGGACATAGATTTCAGGCACCAGAGTTAAGCTATTACAGTTGATCATTAAATTTAGTGCCAGTCTTTTTAGAAACTGAGACAATCAACAGAGTGGGTAAATTGTATAACTCTTGTAGGAAAAAAAGAATCATTCACTTGAAGATATAAAATTTTGCAGTTCAGGATTTCAGAAGGAACTTACTATATATTCTAACAGAAGAAATCATAATTAAAATGAGGCAGTGTTCAGGTACTGTTTGGTAAAAGAAAGTGAATGATCTTAAATAGATTTAAAGAATGTTGATCTTAAAAGTGTCATATACATAACTTTAAAAAAGTCTTATTAATTTTTTTTTTGGTCGCAGTTGGGAGACTGAGTTATATGCTCTAGGTATATTACTTTCCAATGATCTTACCTAGAGAAGTTAGAAGTATAGAAACTTGGCATTTTTTTAAGAGAAACTCAATGAATGAAACAAATACATCCCTCAAACTATAAAAGATTAACTAAAAAGTCTCATAGCTCACTTTTAACCAGGAATGGATCATCAACTCATTGTCAATTCAGGAAAGCTGATAAGCTTTAGAGATGGGCAATAAAACTCTTCAAGATGCATTGACTTAGAAACCTTACAGGAGGCAGATCATTCCTCTTCCAACCCCAAATAGGCTAGATAGGCCTATAAGAAGAACTTTTATTTATTTTTATCCCAATACGAATCTTTGAATCTGCTCAAATAATTGAACAAGTATATGATTGAGAATTCTGCACCACTTTATGTATAACAGATGATTTGGGCTGGAATATTTTTTATGAGTAACAATTGCCATTCAACTACTGAGACTTTAAACACACACACACACACACACACACACACACACACTCTCTCTCTTCACATATATAATGTCTGCCTTTGAGTAAAACTACACCCTGCAAATTCCTGACAAGGTTCAATAATTCCTTTGTTTTAGACAATGCTACGATACACCAAAATCAGTGCTCCCGTTTCTCAGGCTCATTTGGAGTAGACAAGGGTATGTGACTAAACTCTCATCAATGATCTGGGAGGAACTGATCTAGACAACTTCCAGCTTATTTGCTTAAGAGAGATCTTCGGCCCTGGACTGCCCTTTCTTCCCTTTGGCATAGCTAGAATAGAGCAGCCCTGGAAGATCGCCTGGTGAAGATGGCAGAGGTGCTGCCAGCCCTCATCCCTATATGACTGTGTGGTTCACAGTCATCTGCCAACCCTGAGACAGAAACACGACAGAGTCACCCCAGACAGAAACATGACAGAGGTTATCTTCTGCATTCTCTCTGAGTTAGAGCCCCTTAGCTTCTCTTACCTAATATACCTTAAAAAAACCCAAAAACAAAAAACCAAAAAAAAAAAAAAACCCAAAAAACAGGGATTCTGGAAAATTATGTGTGGGAGGATGACTTGGATCAATGAACTTCCATCCCTGACCCTGAATCTCTGCCTTGGGTCTCACAAAGTCATATGCTATCTGTTGGCACATGCCTAAACCTGTAGCCCTGATTCCAACCACTAAACCAGGCAACTGTGTGGATTCTAAGTCCATCTAACTTACCCAGTCATGGCTGGGCAGGGAGGGAAGAAGAATGGGTAGCCCCCCACCCTTATGAGGAGCCTTTCCTACTGTATGGAGATATGAAGCACAAGGTGGGCAAGAAGAATGTGGAACTGGGTAGAGTGGAGCCTGTTTCTCCTTTTATGAGACCTACAACTTCCCATCTGTAAGAGTGTGGCTCCATAAATATCAAGCTCTTACCAACTGGATCAACCATTCCTTCTTTGAAGACCAATAGCAAATAAATGGGGAGAGAATTTGGAGATCCTCTCTCCATCATGCCCTATGAAGGGGGGAGAGTAAAAGTTCTATAGAAGAGGTCTGGGTAGGGGTGGGTGTATGGATTCAGGGTGATGGGTGCAAATATTTCCCCTGTTCAAACAAGTCAGCTATCAGATGTGCTCTGAGTTGACCTATTGGATGAGCTTAATAGGAAGTATCCACATCAATAATAAAGAAACTTTGCCAGACGTAATGATTTTGGTTTCACTGTTTGGTAACTCTGGCCTTTTCTGGCCACACCCTCTGGGAGAGAACATACAAGCATCGCCTAACAGATGCAGAGGTAATGAATTCCCAAGTAGAAGAATCACAGCTATGAGTCCTGTGGCAGGGTCCTGGGTAACTCACATGATGGCCCTAACATTTGTGACTTCTGAGACAAAAGTATCGATGGAGTTATTTAAATGTTTTGAATCAGACTAATGAATGAGAGTATCAATTATAATCTTGAACCACAACTTGTATTATTGAAAAAAGGAAGAGAATTATCTCTGAGCTCACTGCAAAACAGCACTTTTTGATGTAATCATCTCTTCAATTCAATCTAAGAGGAAAGATTGGGCAAGTTAATTGTTTATTTCTTCAACCTAAGTGCTTTGTCCCCTCAGTTCTACCCACCCTCAAAAGAAGTGTCTATCTCCAAACTCCACAGCAGTAAAATTCAATCCCTGATGACGTTTGGATGCCAGGCAAGAGAGGTGGGTAATGATTTCCTGGAGTCTGAAAGGAGTAAGTCAGTACAGATGTTTAGGGCTAGGTCTCAGTGTGCCAGAGGTGAGACCCAGATCCTGAGTGACAAAGCTGCCCATGTGTTCTTTAAAATACTTTCTTCTTTGTGTTTGTATGGGGTCCTCCAGACCATGGCCCCCTCCTACCTGGGTCTAGGGGCAGTCAGTCTGGTACATACTCCCTGGAAGCTTCCTTGGATGTGTTCTTGCAGTTCTAAATGGAGCTACCCCTGCTGAGCTGTCTGCAGACTTGCCCTGATTGGGCACTTTCTTTGATTCTTGTATTAGTGTCCTGAATGAATGGACTTAACTTCTGCTTCCTGCTAGCTCTGTTTCTGGACAACCAGGACAAGTGCTCCAGAGTTGGCTCAGCATGTACCTGGGCAGCATTATCTTGTGTATCATCCACATCAATCAACCAGGGCACCCAGGCCAAATTCAGGTCTCAGAGTCCTGGACCCTTTCTCCAAGCCCCTTCAGGCCCCAGATTTCCTTTTCCATTCTTTTCTTTTGGGCTCACTGAATCCTCCAGTGTTTTAGTCAGCTTTTTCACTGTTGTGACTAGAAGACCCGACGGGAACAATTTTAGAGGAGAAAAAGTTTATTTAGGGTCTCATGGTTTTAGAGGTCTCACTTCATAGAAGGCTGACTCCATTCCTTGGGCCTGGAGGTGAGGCAGAGCATCATGGTGGAAGAGTGTGGTAGAGGGAAGCAGCTCACAGGATGATCAGGAAGCAGAGAGAGACTCTACTCACCAAATGCAAATATATATACTCCACAGCCACACCCCCAATGACTCACCCCCTCTAGCCACACCCTACCTGCCTTCAGTTACCACTCAGTTAATTCCATCAGGGGATTGCTTTACTGATTGGATTAAGGTTTTCACAACCCAATCATTTCCCTCTGAACCTTCTAGCATTGTCCCCCTTTGGGGGACACCTCATATCTAAACCATAATGCCCAGCAAATAAATGGGCACCTGCTCCATAGTCTGGTAGCCATAGTCTGCTCATAGTCTGAACTGGGCCTACAGATTAGCATGGCCCCTTTACCAGCCCCCATTTCCATAGCTTGGCTGTACTTTCTGATAATAAGCAGTCAAAAGGTACAACTGCTTCATAAGGCTTTCCCTGGCCCCCAGTGATACTCTTATATCAGTGTGATGGAAGACCTTGTCTTTCTACCCTATTGGCTGGAGGGCATCCATCTAATTACCTTGTGACTGCACCAAATAATTTACAAAGACATTTAAAAGATGGGGCAGGGCTAACATAAGCTCTGCTTTATGTCATTTAAAATTGAGATTCTGTCTGTCAAAAGATTATTCCTACCCATTCTAGGATGGGCTCATGCATTTATACATGATTTATAGCCTGAAATCTACACCATGATTATACAGATGTTTTCTGTTTATGGACTTAAAAGCCAACAAAAGGCTGTGCATTCTGAGACAAAGATGGTACTTTCCTTAGCCACAGCTTTGATGAGATGTGGCAAAGCGTTGTGATGATCAGAAGGGAAACTGTGGAGCCTAAATCCAATTTTTATTATCAAGAGACCGGGAGGCTTTGTCCTTGAGTGTGTTTAGAACAATTTTAAAGGAGAGGTCACAAATTCATCTCAAATCTTGGGGAGATAGGGCGTCTCATTTTGAAAATGGGGTTGATTGCACTTCAGTTCTGTCCTGACAAATTCATACACATGTAACTAATTAGGATGGTTCAGTAAGGACTGAGATCCAGTTTGAATGCTACATTCCCATTTTGGCTAATTTCTTGGTTCATGTTTATTTATTTTGCTTTAAAAATAATTGAGCAAAATAATAACTGAACTTGCTATGTCTCAGACATTATAACAAGGCCCTCTCCCCACATAATAGTTTAATTGTTCCTCACCACAAAACTTCTATAAGGTAGGTATCCATGCATTCATTTTACACACAACACAGGTAAAGGCAGGAGAGGGAAAGTCATTTGCTAAAAATCTCATCACCATCAAATCTCAGAGCCAGAATTTGAGCTCCTGCCTGTCTGATTCCAGGGCCTTTTGCACCAGGCCACACTGCCTTCTACACCACTTGCAAATAGACAATTCTGAGGTCCAAACAACACATATGGAAGTAATTCAGATGTGGGGTGATCAAGGGAAGCTTCTGGCAAAGGTGCAACTCGTCCATGAAAGCTGTTTCTACTTGAGGAATATGGAAATGGGCTGAGATTCAGGCCTGCCACTAAGTGACACTGCTACAATCACCTGAGTGCAGTCACTTGTTTCTCCGGCCAAACAGCAAGAGGGTTTAGTCTGGGTAGGAACTGCCCTGGACTATGTCAGAATGCCAGATTCCACTGCATGTCGGCTTCATGTTCAACTGTCAAGTTAGCCTGGATTATTTTTTGAAATTCAGGAATCCATAAAAAGTCTCCCATTTAGGTTCAGACTTATTGAGAAATGTGATGTAGCTGAGAGTAATGGTCGCTCTCCCACAGGGCTGCTCATTCTTGCCTGCTCCTTCCTCCCTTCCTGGTCAGAAGCTGGAGTACAACACTCCAGACCCCCATTTCTTGGTCCCGCTGCCCCTTCCTGTGGAGGAAGCTGACCCTCCTGGAGTTCTCCTTGTAGTCAAACATCTTACTGGTGAGTTTTATTACACTGAGGAAGAGATTATAGGACCATACGTAATTTATAACCTGTGTGGTGGGAGCCCTACGGAGCAGGCATTGGGATTTCCTTTTCTGTTAGTATTAAGCTAATTATGTGGCAGGAAATGTGGTCTCTGAGGTCAGGAGCAGGAGTATGGGTTGGGTGCCTTTAGGGTCTCCATTCGCCTGTCTAGCTCATGGTGACTCTGTATACTGAGGAAGGATCAGTACTTTCACTAAGTTGGTTTTTAAAAAACTATTTCCTATATCATCTCCTTTTAAGTTTTTCTGTTTATTTTTTTCCTTCCTCTTCCCCTCCTTCTCCTTCTCATCTCCTTCTTCTTCTTTTTGGTACTAGGGACTGGAACCCAGGGGTGCTTGCTCTACCACCAAGCTACATCCCCAGGCTTTTTATTTTTTATTTTGAGATGGGGTCTTGCTAACTTGCCCAGGCTAGCCTTGAACTTGTGATCCTCCTGCCTTAGCCTCCCTCTGTTCCTTAATATCACATTAATGATTCTTATTGAAGAGAGAAAGTGTAGTGTATAACAGGTGAGAAAGAGGATCATGGAGGTGAGCGGGTCATCTGTGTCACTTTCTAATCATACAACCTTGAGCAAGTCATTCAAGGTCTCTGAGTGTTCTCTGTAAGATGGGGAAGGTAATCACTGCCATCCAGGACTGCTGAGAGACTTAAATGTAAAACTACATGAAAGGACTAAGCAAAATGCCTACCACATTGTAATTGCTCAGCTATTATTATCACTGATTTGCTTTCATGTTACCTTTTTTGTTTTGTTTTGTTTGGTACCAGGACTTGAATCCAGGGGCTGTGCTTAACCACTGAGCCACACCCCAGCCCTTTTTTATGTTTTATTTAGAGACAGGGTCTTGCTAAGTTGCTTAGAGCCTTGCTAAGTGCTGAGGTTGGCTTTGAACTTGTGATCCTCCTGCCTCAGCCTCCTGAGCTGCTGGGATTAGTTACTGTTTTCTTGGTGGAAGACTCACGCTAGCTTTTTGTCCTCCACAGTTTCCCCACTAGATCGCTGACTGTGTGTGGGGGTCTACACTAATGTTTCCCAATAGCTGATGGAGGCCATGGAAGCAAGGGTTCCCACCTTTCGTTTATTCATCTCCCTGGTCTGTTTCAGGGTGGTCTCTTCTTTCTTCCTACTCTAGCTCCTCTTCCACTCCTTAACCTTCATTTCTAGAATCAGGGTGGAGAAGGTAGGCACTGCTAACGATTTTCAGTATGGTTTTAATTGAAAAGCACTGTTCCACATAATCTTGTAACACTAGGTAGTTTCTGGTAACAAACAAACAAACACCAATAACAACTATTCATTGTACAGACCAAAAACCATATTTGGCGACTGAATTTTTAATTTTTTTCCAGTCAGTCACACATCATGTACTTCATACAACTCTGAGATGCTTTGAAAACAAACTAGAAAAAACAATGAGGAAACACTTTGCAGACTAAAAATTCCATTTAAAATCCTTGTTTTTAGCCAAGCAAGCAAAGGGGTGGGAATATCAGATGTTTAAAAGGATTGTTCCTACACCCAAGAAAAGTGACCTGGAAGGGGTAGGGGAGGTTATCACCAGTAGAGTGTGATTGACGTCACATTGACAAGCCTCACCCATGCTTCCTGACTCTGCCAGAAGGGTCACTCCACTCAAGTCCAGCTCACCTCCTCTTTCTAGCCTTTTGGTGGCTGTGCCCACTCTGCCCCATCAGCCTACTTCCTTCCCAGGGAATTAGTGCTTTCATGGTCCTTATTAGGCCAGGGTAGATCTGGAGAAGGAATGCACATTGTGGTCAAGTGGGCAGGACACAGTTTTGGGAATCATCAGTAAACCTGGCTTCAAGTCTAGGCTCTAGTATTAATCAGCTTCTTCAACCTGATTATCTGTGAAACAGCATTTTCACTATTCATCATGAGATAATCAATGAGTACTTACTGTGTGGCAGACATTGTTCTAGGTGCCCACTAGGGGACAGGTGAGGGCCTATGGACATAGAAAGTCCAATTTTAAAATTGATCAGAGAAGGATCCATGGAGAAAGTGACTTTTGAGCAAACACTTGAAGGAAGTGAGGAAGAGAGACTTGAGGGTCTTTGGGGCAGGAGTGTTCCAAGGGAGATAGGTGGTAAGAAGGCCCTGAGGTAGGAGGGAGCCTGATGTGCTAGAATACCATGGAGGAGGCCAGTGTGGCTGGGGCAGGTGAGAAAAACACAAGAGCAGCAGACAAGGTCAGGGAGGTAAGAACAAGAGAGAACTATGTTATGTGAAGTCATGGAGCACTGCCAAGGACTTCCTATCTCAACAGACAGTAAGGGAAGTCATTGGAGGGTTCGGAGCCTTGTGCTTTGAAAGGGTCACTCTGGCCAATGTGTTGAGAGCAGACTACAGAGAGGCATGGGCAAGGAGCAGGGAGAACAGGTTAGGATGTTGGTGCCTCCAGGTGAGAGATGATGTTGGATTGGACCAGGGTATAGTTTTAAAAGAAGTGGTTGAATTTAGAAAGAATGATGTTTACCGATGTGGGTGTGAGAGGAAGAAAATAGTCAACAAAAATGCCAAAGGTTTTAAGCCAGTGCGGAAGTGCATGCCTGTAGTCCCAGTAGCTCTGGTGGCTGAGGCAGCAGGATGGAGAGTTCAAAGCCAGCCTCAGCAAAAGCGAGGCGCTAAGCAACTCAGTGAGACCCTGTCTCTAAATAAAATATAAAATAAGACTGGGGATGTGGTTCAGTGGTTGAGTGCCCCTGACTTTAATCCCCAGTATCCCCCCATCTCACAAAAAAAGAATGCCAACGGTTTTGCCCAGAGCAATTAAAAGAATTATGTTGCCATTAACCAAGATGGGAAACCTGCAGGAGGAACAGATGGGGGCGGGGTAGAGATGGAGAACGTAGTGATAATATTTGCCCCGTCTCCCTCACAGTATTAAATGTGATGATTTATAGGTAATTTGCTCTGCAAATAAGCTTTACTGTTGCTAGTATTCAAAGGACTCTCTCCTTTCCTGTTCAGAAGCCTTCTATCCCAGGACATTTTCTCTCTCACTCCACAGGTGGTTCCTCTTGGTGGTGGGAGACATGTTCCTAGCACATGGACTTTTGGATCTGGCAGGTATTATCTGAGCTATGTTTAGGAGGATATTTTAGAATAGGTCCTCACAACTGTGACTCAAGTATGACTTAACATTTAATACCTTTATTTCTCTCTAACGGAATATTGTTTCTAATTTTTCTTTTATATAGCAACTGATGTTGCCATGCAGATCCTTTGGTTGCTATGAGATGGTAACACACTCTGCCCTGCGATTGGACGGTGCCTCCTAGGCTGTGTGGTTCTCACATGGGCCACTGACACAAAGCTGTTACTATGGTGAACTTTGCAATTTCCTTTGATTGGTGGATTTCAGAAATAGGCCATAGGTGGAATTCATTATATTCAGCTAAGTAAAAATATTAAAAAAATCATAACTTTTCCCTGTCACCACAGTGAAGAAAAGGTGACACTTAATGACATAATGAATTGTCATTAGATGACATAGGATCATTTGAAGAGTGACGATAATCCTGTGCCAAATTTGGATGAGAAATATTTTCCCTCTTGCTTTGAGTCAGTTGTTCAGAGTCAAGGGTTCTGGGCTGACTGGAGTTGGAAGCCTCAGAGTTGGGAGGGGAGGTGGTGTGGATTGAAGCATCAACTCCCTTCTCCCTGGGGAATCAAGAGTGATGTGGAGCCTGGGTGTGGAGGGTAGGAGGCATGCGTGCTCTGAGCAAGGCTGATTAATTTTGCATCTCAGAACAATGTGTTCTCGGGTGCTCCTTCAGAGAGGAAACTGCCCAGTGCTCCTGGCTGGCAGTGGCTCCGTGGGAGTCAGAGTCAAAGCCGAGTTTGTACTTTCTGAGTTCTCCTTTCTCCCGCTCTACTTCTCTAGGTGGATAGGTGCAGCCCTGGCTAGTCAGCCCTCTGCTCAGAGTAGAGGACTGATTTTCAACCCTTCTCAATTCCATAACCTAACTCCATTCTCCACAAGAAAAGGTGGGAGAAAAACAGAAAAAGAAGAACCTGGGAGGAGGGATGACTTATTTTAACTGCAGTAGATTTGCATCTTTCTAACAGGTCCTGTTTGGGGTGATGGGAATGGGGACAGGGTGAAGGACAAGGCTGTGTGGGAGGGAGAGTCGAGGAGCCATAGAACAAGACTGGTAATGAATCAGAGCCCTGGGGCCAATATGTGACACCCACAGTGGAGAGTTTTAACACCCCTTTCATCTATGTGCCAAAAATTATTTTTAATAATAATCACAAAATGAAGCCAGTAATAATTGCCAGAAAAGAAATATTCTTTGATTGAATTTTGTGTAGTATCAACAAAAATAATAATATAAATACAAGTTTTATATAAATAAAAAATTTATATAAATAAATAAAATTTATATATAATAAAATTTATATAAAATAAAATTTTATATAAATAAAATTTAATAATATATTAAAATAATATAAATACCATAATGCCCCCCAAATTATGTAATAATTCTTTCCTTCCTTCTTTCTTTTTTTCTTTCTTTCATGCTAGGGATCAAATGCAGGGCCTTGTGTGTGCTAGGCTAGCACTCTACTACTGAGCTATATCCCCAACCCACATGAAAATATCTTATTGAAAGAAAAGATGAAAACTTATACCTACATATTAGTCTTTCACAGTAATGAATAGTGATTTTACAATTTGTTTTTGTGATTAGCTTTTGAAAATTTGTCAAAGACTTCGTCTTTCTGTACTTTTGAAGTGTCATTCCATCTTTGGTTGCAGAACACTTTTATTAATTTTAATTTTGAAAAGTGAAGGGATAGATCCAATAAATAGGAAAAAGTCTTAAACCTGTTTGGCAGAGATGCATAAAAATACCATTTCATAATGACTTCTAGAAAATTTTAAGCACAATCCAAAACTCCAAACACAGGTGATCATATAGAATAACAGAATTGAAGTAACTCAAGTTCTGATTGTCTTGAACTGTGCCATCATTATTTATTTTGAATTGATTGAGTGCAGGAGTATATAATACCATGGAGGTTATTAGGACACAAATTGTGCCCAAAGCAAGCTGGTTACACACTTGCTCTCAAAATAAATGTATGGAATTAAGTCTCTGAATCAACTTCCATGTGGAATACAATGTTTACTCTAGGAGAAGCAGTAAAAAATATGCTAAATTGAGGCTTACGTCTATATTATTAAAGCTCACCTGCAACTTTAGCGATTGTTTAGAACTCAGACAAACAAAAAAATGTGTGCGTGGGGAGGGGAGCAGTTGATCACTGACATTATCTCAAATTGCTTGCTGTGGTGTTAATAAAAAGTGGAATGCTTTTCAGTAGATTTTATTATTGTTTTAAAGTCCTTTCTAGATCAAGCACCCCATGATTGGGTGCTGGAGTGGTGAGGTAGGGGTGTTGCCTCCTCCTGCTCTGCCTGGAGACCATACTGCAGTAGAATCACTATGATTGTGTCTTGCTGGAGCTGGAGAGTGGAACAAAGGGTAACAATGCACAAGTTAGAAGGAACGACAGAGATGTGGCTGGTCAGCAAATCTGGTAAATTCTCTGACTCTGACACCACCAAATGGACTTTTTTTTCCTTTTATTACTATCATAATATAAGCAGAGGGGAGAAAACAGTGTCATTGGCTTAAATGTTCTCCTTTTTCATAAAAACATTAGCAATTCCTGCAGCTTTGCGTGCTATTTCTGCGAGCTCGTGTGGGGCCTAACATTTCTACTTGAATGCTTGCCAGTTTGTTCTATTCTGTGGCATTGTTTTTGACCTTTAATTTCATGTTGCACTGAACTCAGCACTGGGCTTATCTTTATTAATAAAACACGGGAAACATGCTTTGCTGAATCTTCACAACTGGTTTAGTCACGTGGGGCAGTGGAATCAGAGACATGAAGTTGCAGGAACCATTTTGAGGGCTGGAATGGGGAAGGGAAGGAGGAAGAAAAAAATAGCAGAAGCCATGACTTACCCTTCAAGGTTGGCTAGGTATGACACTCCCTTTTATCCCTGTCACCTCATCAGACAGATATATTTAGATCCACCCTTGCATTAATATGTGATTTCCTGGGTAGGGTGATTTAAAAGCTCTGGTGCTTGAAATTCCACTATTAGTTCTGTATATTCCTTTAGGTTATAGTGTTTGCTCTCCATGGGCCTTTAGAAAGCAACTCCCTCTGGAGCATAGATACCTCTGGGAGAAGTAACACATCAAGTCCCTAATACTTCAGTGCAATTGAGCATATTAGGTTGTTTCCTCTTTTATCTCATCAGCAGGATCGGGACCCTGGGAACTTAGAAAGTCATGGAGACATCTCTTCACTCAGTCCTGCCCAGCCTTTGCTTTAAGAAATCCCGAAACAAACCATCCTGTTGATGATAGAGCTAAAACAAAAAACAAAAAAAAAAAAAACAAAAAAAAAACTTTGTATGTAAAGAAGAGCATGTTTTCATTTTCTTTCTTTCCCGGGGACCAGAACATCCTCCTGGTCTACAACATACTCCCCACTTTACCCCTTGAGTGCTGGAGACTTTGTGATGTCATCTGTCTCCTTTTTATCCTGCTCATGCTTATCTGGGGTGGGGACCCTCTGAGATTTCTTCTTGGCTCTGCTTCAGGCTCTGTAATAGTAATGGATCCACACTTCTTAATACAGTGAGGGCAGGTGGCAGCAAGCCAAAGTGGCTTCCGAGGAGTGTGTGTGCAGGAGTGGCATTTTCAGTGTGCATTAAAAAAAATCAGGAGGCAGCCAAGACAAAAGCCCAGACTGACAGTATGGCCCTAATAAGGGTGCCTGCACTGAGGTTTTAAAAATAAAAGCATTCTCTTTTCTGTTGAATTAAGGGTCTGTGCCAGCCTTTGTTCCTATAAGAAGTGTGTGCGTGCATGCATGTGTGTGTGTGTGCACAGCTAATTGCTTCCATAATTGCTCCCGAAAAATTACACAGTCAAGTTGTAGAACTTGAAGTTGGGGAGTGAACTTGGGCAGCTCAGAGGGCATCCACAAGGGTTATCAAGAGGAAATGAAGAGGCATTGACTTTGTTAATCATTTTCTCCTCTCGAGATTAAAAAATACATTTGTGTTAACATATAATCCAAGAATGTCATTAATTATCTAACCAGATGATTCTTTCCATAATACGTATTTATTGCAAACACAAATTGTTAAGAAATACTAAAAACTGATTTGGATATAGATTAGGTTCCCTTTTTCTGGAGTATAGATGACATATAGAAATGCAATACCACATTAAATTCATACTCATTTCATAAACCATTGTCCCTCACTGTAGATGATAGGATTTTCCCAAGAATGTGGAAGTTAAATATTTTAACATAAAATCCTATGTTACTCTAAAAGATTAAAATTCCTGTGGCAAATCTGGACTTTCTGCAAAGTATGAGTTAGGAATGAAAGGGTCCTTGGCCCTTCCAAGGGCTCAGGTTTCTCATTCATAAAATTAGAAGGTGAGTGTAATCATAGATCTGTCAGACTTCTTTCCAGCTTTATATTCTGGGTTTTAAGAAATATTTTGTAGTGTGAATAATCATCTCATAATGTGTCCACCAGCTTTTCATATAAGGAGTTTATTCTGGGCTGCCTTATGAAAGGTTCAACTGAATTGGGACTAAGAGGTTGTCTGAATCTATTATTCTTTTCCTTTGTTTTTTGGAATGTAGTGGAATGAGGCCTAAGTGATGAGGTTATAGAAGCACACACAAATCAACAGGAAGAGAAGGTGGTGAGACGAGTCAGCATTTCCCCAGACAGACTGACCCTGAAAAGCAGAAGCTGAGTCCTTGTTGTTCACTGACAACTTTTCTGTGCTTCCTTGACAGCACTGGGGACACCCAGCCACGGGGGCACAGCCATGAGCATTTCCTGGACCCAGGGCCTTCCATGCAAGTGACTGACCTTCAGGAGTCTAGGTAGGAGTCTGTGAACTGTGAGTTACAGAGTCAGTGCTGGGGCAGGGCATCCTTATCTTTACCCTGTGATTTTCCCTAAACCAAAAAGTTTCTTGAATGACTTTTTTCTTAGTTTTTTCATTGTGGGAAATTAAAAACGTCTTCTCTGTGATAGTCAAAATTAAGTAGTATTGTTGGGATGGCAAAAACAAACACACAAAACATTGTCTGGGAAAGGACGTAGGAAGATTGACTAACATTTTGAAGAGAATTTATAGCAGAATATGATCTGCCTTCAAATCACACAAATTGCTCAATCTGTAGATGCATAACCACATTATTTACAAAAAGCAACTTGGTTTAGTTGAACATCCATTTTTCCGAGCACCTACTGCATGTCAGCAGTATGACACAGAAGAAGAAATCAAACCTTCCTTGCCATATACTCCCAAATATGTAATCACTATTTTCTAGAACCACATACTTATCCATTTTTCCTTATTCAAAAATTTGACTCTATGCTTTCAGCAATTTTCTAGTAATAGTATTTTCTAATGTAATCTTTGATTTCAAGTGTGGTGCTGGATTATTTGAACACTATTGGCTTGTCTATTGTTTTAGCACAATTATTATGGCAACTGCTATCATTCACTGTAAGAAGGAGAGTGGAATTAATTCTCTCATTGGTGTTTATACATAACATCAAAAGACTGCTTTTTGTATCATCATTTTCAAAAACCATAACCCTCTTAATAATTGTTTTAACAAACTCTTATGTCATCATAAAACGTACCATGACTATATTATACTGTTTTGAGTCAACTTTTTCACTGCTGTGACTAAAAAACCCAACCAGCACAATTGTAGAGGAGGAAAAGTTTGAGGGCTCATGATTTCAGAGGTCTTAATCTATAGTAGGCTGGCTGCATTCCTTGGGGTTTGGGGTGAGGCTGAAAATCATGGTGGGAGAGTGGAGGGAAGGCTGAAAATAATTGTGGGAGAGTGTGGCGGAGGAAAGTAGCTTACAACATGATGATCAGGAAGCAGAGAGAGAGAGAGAGTTCCACTTGCCAGATACAAATATATACCCCAAAGTCACACTCCAATTCCCACTTCCTCCAACCACATTCTCTCACTTCAGTTACCACTCAGTTAATCCCTATCAGGGCATTAAATCACTGATTGGGTTAAGACTCAAACAACCCAATAATTTCTCCTCTGAATCTTCTTGTATAGTCTCACATGTAAGATTTTGGGGGACCCCTCACATCCAAACCATAACATATACCTATATAACTGTGGCTGAATTGATGTGAGTAAATACCACAAAGGTACCATCTAGCCTGGAGTGGGATATTCTCCTGAAACACCATAGAATGTCCAAGTTCTCTAGAAACCTTGTTTATCAAAAGCTGGTAGTTAGGGGCCTAGAGCTGCCATTATAAAATATATTGTATTGAAAATGGTAACTGAACTTCAAACCTTGTAGCAAGATGATTAAACCAAATCTGAATATGAAGGTAAATTAAGTTTTAAAGAGAATGGAGTAGAAAAGATGATAGGAAGTTACTGAAGGCAAACTTACTTGCTCAGCAGGCCCACAAAGACTATGGCACTCTGTTTAAATGAAATGCAGGGCACCTTGTAAATTGAGTACTTTTCATGTAAACTGAAACTTTTAGTTAGAGGGTCCATTTCTATCTGTCTGCCTTACAGCCTTGTTCCCAGTGCTTCTTGGTCATGGCTTGTGAAGGAGGAGTGACTGGGATTAGCCATGTTCCCAACTAATTCTATTCCTGCATTCTCAGTAGCTACACACCCAGTATGTAACAGTGTCCCTTTCAGGTAACAGGGGTCCAATTCATGCTTTAAATATAAACCTTACTGCTTGACCACTAGCTGCTTATTTTAAAATTGACATGTTTTTGTTTTCCTTCCTCTTCTCCTTCCTCTCCCTAACCAGTTAACATTCTTCCTGTCCTAAGTCAAGTTATCTGCCCTTCCTCTCACTGTCCATAAGAATAAAGAAATCGTAGGCATGGAAACTGCAACAACAATTCTTTCAAGGATAAAAGTTAAACATTAATTAGATCTATTGATAATGATACTTGGACACCAGCCCTTGTGTCCCCACTTTTTAAAACCCTGTGTTTCCCCTGGAAGTTCGAATGGCAACCTCTATGACACGAGTTCATTGGCTTTCTCCTTTGCTAGCAAAGCAAAAAAATCTTTTTTCTTTTTCTCAAAACCTTGTCTTTGTTATTGGATCAGCATCAAGGGCAAGGACCAAGCTTTTAGTATCAAGTAAACTTTTTTTATTTTCTTCTTCTGGTCTCCCAAGATTAGTTGGGACCATTGTTTTGCTTTTGGATCCATTCTTCTTTCAAATTGTATGGAAAAGCAACCCAAAAGGTCATTGTGAACCCTTGTTGCCTTTGATATCTGAGCAGGAAAGATGCCTCTGGTATAATTAATGAGCTCAGCAGGATCTTGCCCAGGGCCTAAAGGATGATGTGGGCTCCCCAGAACATTTAGAGGAGTGGAAAGAGATCAGAATGCTTTGATGGCAATTGGCCTCCTGAACATGTCTAGGCATGAAGGAGATGCTCTATCTCAGCAGGAGGCCCTGTCATAGTTGACAAGACATGCAGAAAGTGATATCTACCCACCCACTCACGAACAATAATCCCACCCTTTTGCTAGTTGTTTGTCCTCTCTGACTCGAAGATGTTCTCCTTAGATGTGGCTGCACCTGAATTAATGGGGAAAATGGGATACAGAGAGGAGCTTAAACAAGAGGCACAACTAGATGGGAAGGAGACGACTTTAACCACAAACAACCCCACTTCTCTAGCCCAGAAGGGCTGTCATCACTCTACAAACCATACTGAATCTAGACTGTGACTGTTACCTTCTAGGTACACTGTGTAGTGTCCTTTGCACTGTATGGAGTTAATTCTTCTCAATCAGCTTTTCTTTCATTTGAAAAGTATTCCCCCTTGGTGAAGTGAGTCCTCTGGCCTGGGTGGGCACCAGAGGCTTGTGTCAGCTATGTCTGGACAGTGGTGCCTTGAGTCGAAGGGCTTGAGAAGAAACTGGATTCAGCCTGCTCAACTTGCTGAACTGTGCCCTGGCCCAGGGCTGGATTAGCTGGGAGAGAAGTACCTTTGCGGAATGGATCTGACTTTTTCTAGTTTGCAAAGAAAAAAAAAATTCTGTAAGGTGCTAGGTGTCTACCATCCCAGGAGGGTCCAGAAGCCATGTACTGGTATTCAGTATGGGTAGTTCATGGGCACACTTGAATGGAACTTATTCCTCTTTGAGTTGCCACTTAAAATTCCTGTGCTGGAGGAGTGACAAAACCTTGGTCTTCAAGAATGGGTGGATAACTATGCAGGTCTAACTGCTGATAAGACCTGAGTCCCTCCCACATGGGCTGAGGGAATGAACCCCTCTACCCAGAGACAATTCAGAAGACCTGAATTTTTGGTTTGACTCCATCCCCAACAGCTGTTTGATCTAGAGTTAGCAATTTAACCCTTCAGATCCTTACCTGTAAAATGAGGATGGCAATTTTTCACATCAAGGGATTATTTGAGGATTAAGTGAAAAAATATCCTGGAGAGTATTTTTAAAAAATTTTATGTGTTTTTAGTCATCCATGACAGTAGAATGCATTTTGACATATCATATATATATATATGGAGTACAATTTCCCATTTGTGTGATTGGACATGATGTGGAGTTACACTGGTTGTGTATTCATACATAAACATAGGAAGGTTATGTCTGATTCATTCTGCTGTCTTCTGGAGATTACTTTATGACCTGTAATGTCCTGAACAAATGCCAATGTTAAGAGTGAGCATCATTTCCCGTGCACGCTTAGCCTCTGATTCACCTCTGGATGAGAAACCAGGTGTTCTTGTTTCTTTGCGTGGGGCAACTTCACAGTCTTGCTACATCTGTTTAATGATGCTGGTGTGAAGTTCCTGCCATCCAAGGGTTCTGGGAGCAAGCTTGGGCCATGATCTCTCTGATGTTGTTTTCTTGTAGAAGATTTCTTTAGAGATATATAACACTGCTCATGGGAACATCAGACAGAAAAATCTCTGTGTGCAATAAAAAAATATTTATCTTTAGGCGGGTGAGTATCTGTGAAACAACAAAAAGGCAAAAGGAGAGGGGGTTACCAAAGTCAGAAATCTGCCTGCCTTTGAATGGACCTCAAAGTTTTTACATAAGTTTATAAATGCTAAAAATCAAGCTTTGGGGGCTGAGGATGCAGTTCAGGAGTAGAGTGTGTGCTTAGGATATGTGGTGCCCTGGGTTTCATCTCCAGCACCACAAACAACAACAACAAAAACCAACAAACAAACCCAACAATGTTTGAGTAAGGCCAAGACAGATTGCAGTCTCTTGGTTTGTGTATTTGACTCAGGATGCCGCCTTCAGCACCTTCAGCTCCCTTCAGACCCACCTCTCTTTGGCATTTTAGTTCCTACCATTGTAATTCTGTCAATTTTTATTAAAATCCTTCATAGATGGGTCCACAACTTATTGAGTAAGTATTGTAAAATTGAGATTAAGAAGTTCCCCCACCCCATAATATCTCCTGAGTATCCCATTGCTAATGACTGAAATCCTATTATTAGCCATTGATTCCTTTAGATGAAGAAATTACTTCCCTATTAAAATTCAAGGAATCCCTAGAGGACTAACATATTAAAACTGTCATGCTTTAATGTGAAGAGATTGATTCAGGGGCAGGAACGTTCTGTAAAGGATCTGATGACAATAAATGTTTAGGCCTTAGGGGTTGTAAAGTCTCTGTTGTAACTATTCAACACTGTCACTGCAGGGTGACAGGCAACCATAGCTAGATGGTACAGAGATGATCAACATAGCTTTTTTCTATACAATTTTATTTATAAAAACAGAAAGTAGGGTGCTTTGGGCCCAGGTGCTATAGTTTCCTGATCTCTGACTCAACTGAATCATCTCATAGGTGACAACCAACTGAGAGTAGGAGAAGGAAGAGGAAGGAGGGAGCCACGGTGAACCCTCAGAGCCAAAAGAGCTAGTCCTGTTAAGCCTGGCAGAATTTTTTTTTTTTCTGGATTGAAATTGCTTGGCTCAATCAATTTGTTTACTACCTGTATTTCTATGCATTTTTTTATTTGTTTGTAGAGGAGTACATCTTTTTTCTACTCTCTTTAATTTTATTTAGTGTATCATTCTTACTTAGTAAATCAATTTAATAGTCATAGCCCAGGGCAGCTGCCACTGTACCATTTAATAGCTCAGAGTCCTATTCATGTTATGGAAGTTGCTGCATGTGGAAAAGGAATTGCTTTTGAATACAAACAAATTTCAAACAGCTACACTCTCCTCTTCCTCTGTTTGCGTTGAACACTTTTTGACACTTGAATTATATTGTGGATGGTCTGAGAAGTGAATGATGCTCTGATTTCCTAGAAGCTGTGCATAAAAGAAGCTTTTTCCTTTTTTTGTCCAGACAGCACTTTATTTCAGGATCAATGGTGGCTTATGCGTTGTGTTTATTCTTAGCCATGACATGTTCTTGAAGTAAAAAGAGAATTATTTGTAAGCCTTTTCAAGTCTCATTCAGGTGTCTTGCAGGCACGTGGGGGAAAGCATCCTGCCTGCAGATCTGGGCTGCTGAACAACAGAGGGTGTGAGTTTGGGTGGCCCAGAGGAGGGAGAGGTCTGAGCTAAGACATTGCTTTCTCTTGCTCTGACCCTCCTGACAGTATCACATAGAAGATGACAAATTTAGAAATAGGAATGGAGGGACTTTAGATTATGAAGAGGAAAATGAGAAGGGGAGAGGGAAGGGCTATGAAAAATGGTGGAATGCAACAGACATCATTACCCTATGTACATGTATGATTAACATGAATGGTATGAATGTACATCATGCACAACCATAGAAATGAAAATTTGTACCACATTTGTGTACAATGAATCAAAATGAAGTCTGTAAAAAAATTTTTTAAAAAAGAAATAGAAATGGAGCTTGCAGCCATGGACCAGACAAGCTAGAGTCAATCACAGACTCCAAGAAGACTAAAACTGATCACTAGGGTGGGAGAGGCAGGGCTTTGGGGTCCTCAATTGTGCCTTCATTTGACTGAGACAGATTGGCTTCTCTCCTCCTTAGGGAATGGGTCCAGTGCCTTAGAGACTGTTTAATTGTCTTTTTACACATTCATAAAGTTTATTTTTGGTAAAGATGTTCAAATGGGAATATTCTTGATTGGTTTACATTGAGAAAGTAATTTGGGACTCATCAACCAAATTACATTACAAATGCTGAAACGTATTCCAGTTATTACCTCATCTGGCTTTCTTCTTACTGTATCAGGGAGATGGAGTAATGCCTACACATATTTGTGTTCCTAATTATGAACTAGTAAAACTTCCCTTGTAAGAGGGAATATTCACATTCCCCAACAGGTTTGTATGTAAGACTCCTTTCTTCCTTCTGCAAAATGTTGTTGGGGATCTGAATACAGAAGGAATGGGACAGACACCCTCATCACCTGTGCTGTGTACAACCAGTCCTGGAAGAGAGGGTGGTGCTGCACCTGTCAGTCAAGGTGCTCCAGGGAGAGAAAAGCAATAGGACATGTGCACACACATACATACACAGAGTTGATTCTCATTATCCATGGTAATTGCATTCTATAAAGCAAAACACTGAATTAACAAATAGTGAACCATTGCTCCTAGGGGAAATTCAGGGTTAGGTTCCTATGAGTTTCTGGTCACATGTTCCTCAACCAATCAAGATATAACCTTGTTTTGTGTGTCTCTCTATATAAAATGCTTTGCTTAATTATATATTGTTGATTCATTAACATAGAATTCATAGCTAACACTATAACTCATGTCTGAATGAAGCTTATCCAACATATGTTTCCATAAGGCACATCACAGTCTTCTGGTGCTTAGGAACATTTGATGCTTTGATTAGCACTTTAGTACTACACTTGGGGGTCATTTTAAACAATGAGATCACCAGCAAAAAGCATAAAAATTGGGAAATCACAGAACTAAGTGGACCATGAACTGGACAGTTGTTAATGGTATGAGAGGTAAAGTAAGAATGTGTCACCTCATTTGCCAGGACCTGGAAATGTGTGCACTGGGTGACTGACATTTTTCACCATTCTGAGCAGGTTGGCAAATGATCATGAAAGGGCTGCAATTCTTGACGGTGGGGTTACAAATGAATTCAAGTAGGCAAATTTACAAGTACAGAATCCACCAATAATGAGGATCTATTCTTTATATTAGCAAGATTTATTTCAAGGAATTTGGCCAGTGCAATTGTTGGGACTAGCAAATCTGAAATCTGTAGGGTAGGCCAGAGGCTAGAAACTCCAACAGGAGCTGAAGCTGCAGTTGAGAGGTGGGACTTCTTCCCCAGAGAAACCTATTTTTCTCTTAAGACCTTTCAACTGATTAGGCGAAGCCCACAGAGATTATCAAGAATAACTCCTTTACTTAGAGTCAGCTATTAGACTAGGAGGAACCACCATATAACCCAGCTATCCCATACCTTGGTATTTATCCAAAAGAGCTAAAATCAGCATACTATAGTGATACAGCCACTACATTGTTTATAGCAGCACAATTCACAATAACCAAATTATGAAATCAACCCAGTTTCCTATAAATAGATAAATGGATCAAGGAAATGTGGCATATATACACAATGGAGTTTTTCTCAGTCATAAAGAAGATTGCGATAATGGCACTTGCTGGTAAATAGATGGAAATGGAGAAAATCATGCTTAATGAAATAAATCAGACTCAGAAAATCAAGGGTCAAAAGTTTTTTTTCATATGTGGAAGCTGGAGCAAAATAAGGGAAAGACGGTGGGGGAGAGGATCAGACACCATAAAGACATCAGGAAGATCAGCTGAGTAGTAATAGGAGAATCAGAGGGAGGGACAAAGAGAGGGAAAGGGAAGGAAACATGGAAAAAATTTAACAAAATCATGTTATATACATATATAAATGTACCAAAGGGAATTTCATCTTTACATATATGTAAAAAGGATCAATGAAAAATAAATAAAGGAATGAAAGGAAGATCAGTAGAGTAGAGGAGGGAGAAAAGGGGGAGGGAGGAGGGGAGGAAAAAGGGGGAGGATGGGGATTAATATCAAATCCCTTGCATGTATAATTTTATCCAAAGGAGCCCAAATGCTATGTTCAATTATAATGCTACAATAAAAAAAGCCGGAAAGTTACAGTCATTAACCACACCTACAAAATGCCTTCACAGCAATGCCTAAACTGGTGCTTAACTGGATAGCAGGGGACTATAGTTTGGTTGATACATAAAACTAACCATCAGAGCACAAAATTTGAAGGCCCAGGAAAGTGGACCTGAGGGAATCTTCCCTTTTTATTTTCCCAGAAGGCTAGAGTGAGAGAAGATCAACTCACAAACCCTACCAACTGCTCTGGAGCACAGTGTTTGTTCAGTGTACTCTGAGTTCCTCTCTGAAGAGGACCCTCACTCATTCAATGTACCGACAACAGAAGGGCAGATGAGAGATCTTGCTGTTTTCTTTTTGGGCATTAAAAAGGGACAGAGATTAAAGCCTCTTTCTGTGACTCACCGAATATGACCCATCTTTTTTTCTTTTAAGTAATTTTATTATGTCCATTGATTAAGACTTTTTCTGCTCTGAGCCTCATCCAGCAGCCTACTGCTCAGCTCCTGTCCTGGAGTTAATGACAGTGCTTCACCTGCTCCCAGCCTCAGGCTTCCCCATTTCTCCTGGGACAATGTTGCTTAAGAGATATTATATTTGGATATAAGGTGTTCCTGCAAAG
>JAJEJO010000339.1:44954-82385 GCA_020662805.1 Glaucomys volans | reverse complement strand
TGTTCCTGCAAGTTCCCCCTTCCCGTGAACTCTTCTGGGGCTCTACATGCCAGAATATATGGGGAGGAGGGACTGGATCTTTCCCCCAGAATGGACTTGGATAGATTCTAACGTTGATGAGTGATGTTGTAAAAGGAAGTAGCATTAGCTGAGAAAAAGTGAGGTCAGGTTCTGAGTGTCCCACTTTCAGAGTGACCTGAGGGCAACATACAACCTGTATTTAAGCCTCCACTGCCTCAATCTTAAGTTGTTGGGAAAGCTACCTTTGAACACTTCCATGAAACGGATTAAACCAGTTTGGAATCTTAAGGAATCTATATGCATTTGCTTTTGAGACCAGTTTAACAAGGAACCCATGGCCAGCAACAGTTGCACTGTTGACTTTATTAGACATATAATGGTCCCTTTTGCTTTTACTAAGCATGGAATCCATTAATCTGTCATTATGGGATCTCCCCATACCATGAAGTCAAATGGTTAATTGAGTGGTATGTTTTCAATAGTAAAGTCTGTAATTATAAAAACTATTTTCAAAATCCCATACATCATCATTCCCAGAGAAGGAGGATTTCTCACCATGAAAACCAGCTTTAGGCTTGGGCAGCAATTACTCATGTTTCATTTTCCTGGCATTAGGACTAGGAGTAGACAATGGATTGCTTCCAAATAATCTCAAGCTTTTCCCACTTAAAGTATGTCAATTTCTAGGCTGGTCTTCAGAAGCGGAAAACATATAGTCACAAATTGCACAATAGACTCCAGCCTGCAATTTGCTAAGAGTCATTTTCTTGACTGGTCTCAATTACCACATGGCTTACTTGATGGTCCTTGTATCCAGCTGGACTAATGCATGTCAATAGATGTGCAAATTAGCTTGAGCAAAGTAAATTAGTTATACAAGTGAATTGACTTACACGGGCCCAGAACACTCTGAGCTAATGTGCTGTACAGTTCCAGGGGGCACCACTGCTGTCATTGTAAGGAAAATGGAAATTCCTGTGCAGTTCCTAACCTGTGCTCAACAGCCCTAAGGACCCTCTTCTCCTGACTGTGTGTTGTTGGTGTTTTGTCATCTGTTTCAGCCCAAACATTGTCTCCTTTAAAAAAGTCACCTTGACCATTTCATACAAAGGAGTCACACACTCATTCCTCAGGCACTTAGTTTATTTTCTTCATAATACATATAGTGGGAAATGATCTATTTCAGTGTTTTCCTCTCTATAAAAAACTGCGTTTCCAGAAGACAGAGATATTTCTTGTCTTATCAGAAGCCTGTATGATACACAGTTAGTACTTAAATATTTGTTGAAATGGACAAATTAGATACTCAGTATGTGCATTTGAAGTAATCCCTATAAAATGGGAGGTCACTTTATGAATCTTTTATTCTATCACCAAAATGTTAAAGTGAACTTTCTTCCATGGGTCTTAGTTTCTTTTCTGTTGCTATAACAGAATACCTAAAACTGAGTAATTTATTTAAAAAAAAAAAAAGAGGTTTAGTTTGATTCATGTTTGGGAGGTCCAAGGGCGTGGTACCAGTATCTCAGCTTCTCATGAGGGACTTCTTTTGCAATATAATATGGTGGAGGGCATGATATTGTGAGACAGAACAAGCCCTCAATAACCTATTAATCCATGAATGGATTAATTTAACTCATGAGGACTTTGTCTCCCAAGGGTCTCACCTCCACATATCATTAACACATGATTTGGGGGATTAAATTTCCAACACATGATATTTGGAGGACATGTTCAAATCAGTCCAGTATTCTTTCTGGAAAATTTTGTTTTGTATAGTTTTTTTATGTCTTATTTTTACATTTTGTGGCTTCCCTCCCCCCTGCCACATTCATTAAAGTACAAATAAGGACCTTAAACTTCCTTAAAAGAACCAGCTGTTATTTAAGTGCTTACTGAATATTAGACACATAATGTTATGAACTAGTGAAAACCATAGTCCTTACATCAGTGATGATCCAAGACATAAACATGAAATGTTGATACTTTTAAATTATTCATGCTATTTCTGTGTTTTTAAGGGTACTGTCTTTCTTGAGTTTCCATTCTTTGTTTAATATGCTCAGAATCATAAAAATATTCCTTTAAATATATTTTTAGTACAATAAAATTTTTAACACCAATTTGCAGGAAGAACATAAGAGTTGTTGCAGGATATAAATGATTAATCATCAAATTAATTGTATAATCATGACTGCTTCAGAGGCCTGTTAGTCTATTTAGCCTGAGACAGAGAAAATTTTGTGAAGATTGGCATTGAATCTCTGAACTTTGAAGGGTATGTAGTGGGATTCCTCATTTGAACCTGAACTGTTTCTAACAACAGAATTAGCATGTTTTCAAGCACATCTCATGAGATAGGCAAATATCTCAGAGATAACCACTTGCATAAGCCAGTTGTTGGGTGCCTCTGTGAAGGGTCAGGGACAGGAGAATATCAAGAACAGCTTAGAGCCTGTGAGGCCTCTTCCTCATTGAAAGACTGTGATCTGAGCCTATGGATTATGACTGATTCCAAAGGAGCTGCTTTCAGGAAGCATCTGAGTCACCAGGCTACTGAGTATTGTTCTGTTGTGTCCCTAGCACACTGAGGATTCCAAAGGCATGGTGTTGTTGCCTTGAGGATTGCAGCCATGGGGAGAACGTACCTTATGATATCTATGGATGGTCTGGGCAAAAGTAATCACCTCTGCTGGAAACATAAACATGGGGAGTAAGTGTGCCTGGAGCAGGAGAGGAAGAAGCATGCTGGGTGTGTTTTGAATACATGTCAAATAAGCCCTGGGGTGAAATTTCTGGCTGTGACTTTGAGAGACCCAAAGGTCCTGCATCACTCAGGTGGAGCCTGGTGCAGCACAGGGAGCTGCTATTCCTGTGATTCATATAGGCCAGTGAAGCCAGACAAAAATCATTGCATTTGAATGGAGATATTTGAAGATTTGGGCACATAATAAAATGGAAAGATGTGTGCAGAAGGTTAGCAGGCAGAATCTGCGCAATGTATTCCAGTGACAGGGTTTTGTAAAAGGGTTATGGGGAAACAAGGTAGAAGATACATTGTGGCCCTTGCCATGGTTTGAGTATTTGTATTTCCCTAAAATTCATGTATTGAATTCTTACTTCCTGGGATGGTATTAGGAAGTGGGGCCTTTAGGAAGATGAGTAAGTCATGAGGGTGGAACCCACATGAATGGGATTAGTGGTGCCCTTTCACAGGAGGCCCAATTGAGCTCTTTTGCCCAGTTCACCATGTGATATTACAGCAAGAAGACAGGCCTTTACCAGACACTAAATCCACCTTGATCTTGGACTTCCCAGCGTCTAGAACTGTGAAAAATAAATTTCTGTTATTTGGAAGCTACCCAGTTTATATGTTTTTGTTATAGCAGCCTGAATTGACTGAGATGGTCCTGAATGACCCAGCTGAGGAGATTGCCACTGGAGACCATTCAGAATGAGAGTGAGGGAAGAAAAGCAGGATTTGGGCAGGATTTACCTGCCACAGGGGTTTAGCAGTAATTTTAAATTTTTCTTTAGCAGAAGAAGTATTTTTTGAAATGAAATCTAATGGTGACACTTTCTGGTGTAAAGTAAATCAGACCAGAGTGACAGAAAGGAGGGGGAAAATACTGGGCCCAGGATACAAGATGAAACCCCAGGGGTTACTTCCTGTTGGTGGGATAGTCAGTGAATTTAAACATTTTTTTCTAAACCATAATTCTCTATTAAAAAACACTCATTGTTTTTATAATTGAAAGTTCAAAGCTAATTTTAAAAACTAAAACAATCCATTGCTTTGCTTTTAGAATCAGTTCATAGCTTCTGTTTTTTGAAAAGATTTTCTTCTTACTCTGGACCTCACAGATTTCCTCTAGCACATCTTGCCTATCCTCTAATAATTGTGAATTCATTCACAGAGATGCCCAAGGTGTGTTTATGTCACCTCCTTGACCAGTCTGCAACACTGAGGTCAGCTTGTCTTAATCCATGTGTCCTTCCTATTCATCAACAGATACTCAATTAATGGCTATTAACTGAGGAAACTGGGAGGAAGCAGATTTGGGAGCCTCATGAGTAGACATTAAAATTCTGTTTGGAATGCAGCCTATGGGCTTGGGAACTTTAGCATACGTCGTGAATATTGACTTGTTTTTATTTATTTATTTGATTGAACCCCCGGGTGCTTAACTACTGAGTCACATCCCAGCCCTTTTATATGTTTTATTAGAGACAGGGTCTTGCTGAGTTGCTTAGGGCCTCTGTAAATTGCTGACAGTGGATTTGAACTCAAGATCTTCCTGCCTCAGCCTCCCAAGCCACTGGGATTACAGGCGTGGGCCACTGAACCTGGCTGACTTGTTTTTAAATCAATTATCAAATCCTTTTGTTCTCTTTTGGGCCTGCTCCAGACACTACACCTCAAGAGACTCTGCCACTTATTCAGGAGAATTAATCTTTTGTTAATTAAGGTAGGACAGAAAAAGGTGTAGGAGACT
This sequence comes from Glaucomys volans, assembly GCA_020662805.1. NCBI lineage: Eukaryota > Metazoa > Chordata > Mammalia > Rodentia > Sciuridae > Glaucomys > Glaucomys volans. The sequence continues at coordinate 77,868 of JAJEJO010000339.1, read as the reverse complement.
GGATGCTAATACAGGTCGAACACAAGGAAATGCCAGGGCGATGGATAACTTAAATCATGTGTACTTCCACGTGTCAGAACTGCCAGGCATGCAACTCGTAGGTATTGTGGTCACACCTCCACCGGCCCACGTGACCTTTTTGCTCTCTCACTCTCATTTCCTTCTGCCTGGTGTCACACGTCACATACGTGCACATATGCACTTGTGCACACTCACACACACATGCAGACCCTCAGTGTTGTGCTTTCCTTGGTTACCTTTTTCAGTAAGGCTTTATTTTTTATAGCTCTATATGTTTCAGTTAAATTCTAGTCCCTTTGGGTCATTGAACTAGCAGAGATTTTCCTCTTTGCCCAATTCTTGGTTCTTCTGATGGAAGCCTAAGAAGAAACAACAAACATGAACTGGCAAGAACCAGTTTCAGAAGCCCATTTTGTTATGTAACAATAACAAAACTGGAGGCCAGGATGACTTAGAGATGACTTATTCTTTTTGATATTAATAATAGTCTGAAGGAAGTTTTGGTGACACGTCAGGGATTAATACTGCTAGCTCTAGATGAGTATCTGCTCTATTAGCACCATTGGCCTTAATGGGATTCCTCAGCCTCCGTCACTGTCTTTGGCTTGCTTGCCCACATTGTGCAACCAGAGATCAGTTTTGCAATGGCTAATGAAAATCAAGGCCTAAAACTAAGGAGTTCCCACAGAGAGGAAGGAAATAAAACTTCCTGCCATCTGAAGTTGCTCACCCCAGAGGAAAAGGGTATTAGATGAAGTGAAAGGTGTTTCTCAGAGATGGGCCCTGAGCTTCTTTTGTTTCCTTGTAGGCTTGGACTGGATCTAGCTTTTAGGACATGTGATTCTCTGTGACTAAAGGGAATGAACAGCATCCTCCCAGGAGCTCCAACCAAGCCAGGGCCAGAAGTACTCATCTAACCCCATGGAGAAGATCACTGAATCATGAGATCCATGGTTGACCTTATTCTCCACTTCTGGAGGCCAGCCACAGCTGACAACCTGGGATTTCCACCTGGGGATTCTGAGGGACAGTCCAGGTGAGTCCTGGGGCTTCAATAGAAACTGGCCTTGTTAGTGTGCCCCAGAGCAATTTTGAGTTCTGGGGGTGTCCCTGATGCTACCCTTGGTTCTCTCAGGGTTCTGGGAACCAATGAATTAAGGCTGGCTATAAGATATTCTCCATGTTGCTGTTAACAACCCAGCCTAGGCTCATTACCTTTCATCTGCACCTGAGCTGAATGAAAGCAGTTTTCATCTCCCGAGTCAACTCCAGTTCATTGCCTTATGTCGAGAAAGGGTTGAAGTTCAGCAGGAGAGTGTGATTGGCCATTAATTGTGGTTGCCCAGGGTCCAGGAGAGGAACTGCAACCTGCATTCTGGGTATTTGCTAATCCTGATCTATTAGCCTCTACTTGGTATACTTACCTCTGTTTCTTTCCAGGAAAAGATTAATCTTCTAGAAGCATTCTTTGATAATTACCTTGTCTATTTCAAGCCCACTCCATTTTAGCTACTTGGACTTATTTTACTCCTGTGATCCATCAAACACATATATGCACATATATAATTATATATATATATATACATATAATCATGCATAATTATATGTTTGCATGGGTATGTGTCTTCTGTCACACTTTTGCCTGCAACCTTAGCCTCTTTGCCCCCTTTATTTTGTTGTCAGTCTCACAAACCCCTCTCTGTGGATTAGTCTAACCATTTTCCTTCTTTTTTCTTAAGCAAGGGATCCTGAAGGCAGCCAAAGAATTATCACTATTGTGGTCTGGATTCTAAACAACCTGTGTCCTCGGTCCTCAGCACATCAACCCTCTCACAGGCCCCTGATCAGCATCCTCTCCAGGTCTTGTTTCTCCCAGCAGCCATCCCAAACCTTCCCCACTGTGCCTCTGTCCGCTCCCCAACCAGGAACACCTTCTCAGCAGAGGACCAAGGTTTCTATTATAGTCATACAGGTTAGTATAACAAAATACCACAGACTGGGGGGCTTAAACAACAGACATTTGCTTCTCACAGCTCTTGAGACTGGAAAGTCCGCCACCAAGGGCCCAGCATATTTGAATCCTGGTGAGGTCTCTTTCTCTGGCCTCCAGACAGTTGCCTTCTCACCTTGTCCTTGTCCATGTGGTTGAACAGAGAGGGCTCTGATCCCTTTTTCTTCTTATAAGGGCACCAAATCCATCATGGGAGCTGCACTCTTAAAACCTCACCAAACCTAACTTCCTCTCAAAGGCTCCACCTCATCATATTCAGTCCATGGCAGTGTCTATTCCATGAACTCCCTCAGCTCCTGCCCTCAGAACTGCAGGTGTGATGACAGCCACACTCACCTTCTGTTACCATTCAGCAGTGCTGGGTTCATTGTCTCCGCTCAGCAAAGAATTGAAGAAGAGGACAAAGAGAAAGCAAGCAGCAGGTTTATTGCAAAGGTGACAGTTACAAACTTCTTTCAAGAGAAGAGACCCCAGAGCAGGGAATCCAGTGGTGGAGTTCTTTTTATGGTCTCTGGACTTTCCTCCTTTCCTCATCTCCTTCCCGGTCCACACTCTCCTCACTATTACTGATTGGTGCCCCCTATGTCCATGCATCTGTTTTAATTTTTCTATTGGGTCCCCTACTTAGGAGCATGAGTGCACAAATGTTTGTCTGATTGGGTCCCCTGCTTATGTCCACAAGCTCTTTGTCAAGCAGGAAGTTGACCTGATTAGAAGACCCTCTCCATGCTCCTTTGTTCTGGCCCTACCTGTGACTTCCTCACTGGCCATCTTGTCCTGGCTGCCTATACCTTTTTATATCTTCCTCACTTCCAGGTTTCTTTTCCATTTTCAAAGGAAAAATTGCATTGCCTCCTGCCCAGAGCCTCCACTGGTGCTCTGGATCCAATCTGTCTTGGGCCTTTGTTCTCTACATTACTCCTTTTTAAAGTTCCCCCTGCAGTATGGGAGCCTGGTCAGGAATCCCCCTTCTTAAATAACAACTTTCTTCCCAACCTGTCCCTTCACAACCAGACTCCAGTCAACAGTCCATTTCCTCATGACCCTGTCCACTTGTCTGTCTTTCCTGATGACTTCACAGCAGACCCCTCCACTTTTCTTGGCTTTCTAGACACCAGGTCTTCTTGGTTCTCCTCTTTCCTCTGTGGTTAGTCCTCCTTAATCTCAGCCCTTTAAATGATGGAGTGGTCTAGAGATTGAAACTGGTTCTGTTCCCATGCCAAAGGCTAATGCCATAAGCACCATGATATACTCCTGTCCTTTCAGAGCTGTTACCAGGTAAGGAGTGGCCATAGACTCTCGAGGTGTGCCACTGTCACAACTGAGGATGCAGAGGAAGGAGAAAGTAACATTGTTAGTAAAAGAGGAAAAAGGATAAACATCCACATTCCACAAGTGCCCCATCTGCACTGCCACCTCTGTGGAATCCTTTGGCTCTGGATAAAGAATGTGAGAAATGTAAATTTCCTGTTTGACTGAGACTTCTGTGTTTATCTGCAAATGTTGTTATGAAAAGGGCACCAGAACACCTGCTTGCAATGACAGCAACAGTCTGAGGTCACCTGCCTGACTGTCTGGGACCTAGACATGCGAGCGACCACCAGGGCCTTGCTCTAAAGAGGCTCTGAAGGAGAAGACCTGGATTTCCCATCTCCAAGACCTGGATTTATGTCAGGACCATCAAGTAAAGGAGAAGAGCCAGTAATGAAACTTCTTTATGTGGTGGGGACTCAGTCTGAGTGTGAGGATTGGCCCATAAATGGTTTGAGAATTGACTGGGGGGCCCTCCCCTGTTGGATTGGGTGGGTCAGATCTCAAGGTCACCAGACAGAGCGGTAGATCTGAGACTAGCATAGTGATGGCTTTCAAGGCCTGCAGGGAAGGCCTGGCTCTACCTGGGGGCAGAAAGCTCAGCCCCTGGCAGTAACAGCTCAAGTATCCTCTTGGAGTTCTGGTGAACACTGGCATCCTGGGAAACCACGTACTTGGCTGAAAGTAAATACCTCTCTATAACCTTCCTGGACCTTTGATTTCTTCCCTCCTGGGCCAGTGGGGCCTATGAAATAAGCTACCCGTGGAAGCCCAGAGTTAAACAGCTGCAAAGCTGACTGACCCACTGGAGTTCCACTTATTCCACAGAACGTAGATCTGGGAATAATAATGCTTTGCTTCATAAGCCATGTTCCAATGTGAGAGCCTGGTGACTGCAACCATTCATTTCCACAGACAATTAGTCTCAAAGTCCTGAGCCAGCCAGGGAGCCTCTCAAGTCTGCCCCACATCAATACTGGGGGTCATTTTAAAGGATGTTGTGACACAGGGAGGCAGACCCCAAGATGTGAAAATATGCTCGGACCCACCACCTGAGGAACCAAAGTGCTAATTTTCTGAAGTGCTTAGTCACGTTTGGCCATGGTTGGCCTTCTCTGTGACTGAGCCCAGTGTGAAGCTGTGAGTCATCCACTGGGGCAGGGCAGATACAGGAGAGAACAGCAGGGCTTTTTTAACCAAGCTCAGATTTATTGGTGGAAGGAATGTGGCATCTGGTTGATACTCCTTGTACCTCCTAATTTTATTTTATTTTTTTAAAGAGTGAGCCTTGGGAAGAAAGGCTACAGTTGTTTTGATGGACGATGAGCAGTAGTAGCTCAGCTTGCAGTTTTCTCAGTGTGAACACTGGGGCTTTGTTTCCTTGTCAACACTTGGTGCTGCAGATTCTTCGAGTATTTACCCTCTGGGCAGAATCCTTTATTTCCTTCACTTCCCAGCACCCACTGGTGTTATGGAGTGCAAACGGAGAAGGAAAGACAGGTGCATGAAGAGCTGCCCACCCAAAACCTAATTCCAGGTGACTGGGGTTGGGGGGCCTTCACAATGTCACTTATTGTTTTTATTTCCTTCCTTTGAGATTTGCTTTCATTACCCAGTGTTTCCCTAAGTGGATGAAACCTGAAAACTATGAGCATTACACTTTAATTGGGGCCTGTAGTATTCCAACAATTAGGAATTTCAAGGTTTTTTTTTTTTCCGAATATTCAATTTAATGACAAGAAAAAAAAATATTTGGCTCAGATTTTTCATATGTTGATACAGAAAAACAGGGAATGCCATTGGGTTCCAAATAAAACATGTTCAATTAGGGCCAGCTAGTGGACTACTACTCAGTTCTCTTCTTTTACTTCCTACAGATTATGGGAACCCTGGTAGGTATCACCGTGAACACGATGCTTGTTATTAAAAATATCACCCCATGGCACTCTTACTTACCTTATTAACTTGTTGAGTGGTTTGAACCAGAAAAACTATTCTTCTTAACAATAGAACCGCTGAAAAGAACAATTTTTTAAAGAGCCAAAATGTATGTGACATGTTATTACACATTATCCATTTGTGAATTAGAAGATATCAAATGGGAATTAATTTGCCTGCTACAAAGTGAGAGAAACAAATTAAAAACCCATTTTATATTAAAGATCTAATTAATTTATCAGTTATTTGTCTCATCACTTGAAAAATAAATTGCCATTAGTAAATAGAAATTATATGGTTTTGGTCAAATTTTATTTTTTATATAATTTTTAAAAGTTATTTTAGTCAATAGATTTGTAGCTATTTTTTATCTTCTGTCAGTTTTTATTGTTGTCTTTGGAACTTGGAATGTACTACTGATAATTTATGCTTTAAATTATCATGCCATTTATCGTAACAATTCATTTCTTAGTATCTACCTTTATCTAAAAATTTAGAATTGACTAAACTTTTAAATATCAATATGGGCTCTACACTCTCACATGTAATCTAGATTTTGTGTCTTGATTTCTGGAAGGGGAAAATTAAAAGGGAAAAATGATTTGATGTGTGCCCATCACCCAAAATGGTCAAAAGTAAACACACCCTGTATAGTGGCATATACCCCCAATCCCAATGATTTGAGAAGCTGAGGCAAGAGGATTACAAATTCAAGGCCAGCCTCAGCAACTTAGTGAGACCCTTTCTTAAATAAAATTTAAAAACTTGTTTGGGGATATCGTTCAGTGGTAAACTGTGCCTGGGTTAAATACCTAGTACCACTGTTAGAGTCAGTTTTTTTGCTGCTGTGACTAAATGTTCCAACCAGAACAATTGTGGAAGAGGAAAGGTTTATTTGAGGGCTCATGGTTTCAGAGGTCTTGGTCCATAGAAAGCTGGCTCCATTCCTCAGGGCTCCACTCTCCAGATGCAAAATATATACCCCACTGCTATGCCCCAATTCCAATCTCCTAAAGCCACACCCTACCACTTCAATTAATCCCATCAGGGATTAATCCACTGATTAGGTTAAGACTCTTCCAACCCAATCATTTCTCTTCTGAACCTTCCTGCATTGTCTCACATATGAGCTTTTGGGGGACACCTCATATCCAAACCATAATAATCACCAAAATTTTTCTTAAAAAAAAGTAAACTCGCCAGGCGTGATGGTGCACACCTGTAATCCCAGCACTTGGGAGGCTGAGGCAGGAGGATCTCGAGTTCAAAGCCAGCCTCAGCAACTTAGCGAGGCCCTAAGCAACTCAGTGAGACCCTGTCTCTAAATAAAATACAAAATAGGGCTGGGGATGTGGCTCAGTGGTCAAATGCCCCTGGGTTCAATCCCCAGTACCAAAAAAAAAAAAAAAAAAGTAAACTCACATTGATATGATCGACCTATGAATGTTTAAAATTTGCCTGGTTCAATTCTTTCCAATCCTTGGGACACTCAGGAATGCTATATTAAAAAATACACACACGCTTAAAAATAGTTCTACTTGGAGCCTTGGAGGAGAAGTAATAAGCTAATAATCATCTGATCAGAACTTCTGTTTCCTTAAGAACTCATGGAATACTTCTGACCTATTTGTTAGGTCTAATTGGGCGGCTGCAGGGGGAGGGAGCACGGTCACCTAGCAACACACTGTGCCAGAAGTGACCAATGAGGCAGACCTGCTGACCCTGACGTCCACCTTGAGTCCACCTTTTCCTGGGCAGAACCCCTTGACCCCCTTCCTCTGTATAAAAACCCTGAGCAGCCAAAGCCACGTGCGATTTCTCCTGGCTCTCCCACCCCGACTTTCACCGGGGGTGCTGGAGATTTCGCCTGGGACACACATTCCAATAAAATCAAGCTACCACTTTTGTCTAACTGGCGAGTGCACTCCTTTTTGCCACCCGCTGCCTTTGGAAGCTTTACCCGCCGGTCCCCGCGCCAACCCTTTCGTGAGTTTTACACTATTCATTCCTACCATACCTGCTTATGTTCTAGAATCAGGAAATCAGACTTGTTTTGGTCTGTACATTTCACTATTGCAGGGAGACTGTATTAGTCAGCTCTTCACTGCTGTAATGAAATACCTGAGAGAAATAAACTTAAGGGAGGAAAGATTTATTTTGGCCCACAGGTTCAGAGGTTTCAGTTGATGGTCACTGGGCTCTGCTGTTTCTGGGCCTGTGGTGAAGCAGAATATCATTGCAGGGAGCTCACAGTAGAGCAAATCTGTTCACATCGAGGTGGTTGGGAAGCAGAGAGAGGAGAGAGGGGAAGGGGTCAGGGTCCCAATATACCCTGCGATGGCATGTCACTAGTGACCCACTTTTCCAACTAGGCCTGCCTCTTCAAGTTTCCACCACCTCCCAATAGTGCCGCCAGCTGGGAACCAAACCTTCAGCACAGGAGCTTTTGGATCTGCACTATAAGAGAGACAGCGAAATCTGAAACCAGAATTGTCAGATCCTTGTCATTTGGTAAGGTAAGCAGACTTCTCATTGCTCCTTAAGATTACAGACAAAGCACTCAAGGCAGAGATGCACCTAGAACAGAGCCAGTTGTGGGGGTAGATGGATCCCAGTAACTACTTCCTTTGCCCTTATTAACTACTTCTTTAATCCTACTTTTGCTTCTTGACCTTGTTTCATATTGGCTCCCAGTTCCTGTTTGTTTGACCTCCTCATCTCTTGACTCTCTCGACTGCTGTGGAAATAATACTCTTAGAAGAGATCTGAGGATGTGAATTGCATTTGTATAGTTGCAGCTCCCAAGATGCAGCTAGGGGAAGGCATGGCCTATATCCCTGCACACCTGGGCATCTGGGCTGTTCAGGAATATGGTCAGAAAGAGACAAGGGCCTGGATGATCTCTGGGGATTCCAAGGTTGTGGCCCCATAATCATATGACCTGGGCTGCTGCCCACCTTTCCCATTCCTGCCCCACCCCCACACTGTGAAGGTGCTATGGGATCACACAGGAAGGAGACTGTACATGTGATTCAACCTCTGCAAAGCAAACGCCAATCTCACCTTCCTCCCCGAGGATAATAGAATTTTGGAAATTGTTGGATATTTCAAACAAAGTGTTGAAATAATTACCATTGCAGAAAACTAATTTATGTGACTTTTTAAGACTTATGATTTGATCATGATTTTATTTTAACTTACTGGGGATTTTAGGGCCCCAGAGGACCTTAAGCTGACCTCACACGTATGAAACAAGGGGTAAAACTATTAGGCTCAATTCACTGATAGATTTTTAGTGAGCTCCATGGTAGATATCATGGTGGATACAAAAGGCATATGATTTCTGCCCCCAAGCAGTTTGAGTTAAAGTTTGTAGGTTGTTTGGATGGGGCTGGAGCTTTTGAAAACCTACACAACTCATAAGAAATAATCTTGAGATATGGCTGGTAAGAACAAAAGCAGACATGAAAGAAACCAGTATTGATAAAAACTTGGAGAAACAGGATGGAGGTAAAAAGGGACTCATTGTATGTGAAGACACAAACAAGACAATTCCAGGTATGTGCCAGACCCACATTCAGTCGAGAATACATAACAGTAAAAAAGAAAAAACAAAACAAAACAAACTCCACAAAGCTGTCCCTGTGGGGTTTGCATCCTGTGGGCATGAGGGTTAATTTTATGTCAACCCAGCTAGGCTATGGCACCCAGTTGTTTGGTTAAAAACCAGTCTAGATATTGCTGTGAGTATATTTTTTTTAGGTGTTTTTAACATTTAAATCAGTTGGCTTTGAGTAAAGCAGATTATCCATAATTAGATGAGAGTGGGTGGGCCCCATCCAATCATGTGAGTGGCAGAGGGGTGAGTGGATGGACTCTGGATATATTTTAGTGGTAGAATAAACAGGTCTTGCCATCAGGTTGGATATGGGAAGGGAAGGAAAGTGAGGGGTCAGAGAGAACTCGCAGGTTTCAGTTTGAGCAACTGGAGGATGAAGGAAGTCATTTACTGATGGGGAGGATATCTGGGAAAAAACAAGAACATCTGAGGAAATCCAAACTTTTTGAGATGACCGAGACACCCAAATGGAGTTTGGAAGATCATAAGGGATAAGTGATGTAGAGCACAGAGGCTGGGTCGGAGGTGGGAAGTGGGTGCTGTCAACGTCGGCATTCACTGCCTTTTGGGCCATTTTATTTGCTATTGCTTTTCTTGACCCTGCACCAGTGCAGCTCTCACACCTCCTTTGGGTCTCAGCTTCATGATGGCCTCTTCATTCTCCAGACTAGTGTGAATTAGTTTGATTTAGGATTTCCACCAGTCTGTCTGTTTACATTTTCCCTTCAAAGCACTTAGCATGATTTGATATTAAAGATTAATGCTTGCTTTAGTGAAGAATCTCAGTCCACACCAGATGTGCTAGGAAAAAAAAAAAGGACTTTATTTTTCCATATTGAAATCATTTAGGCCCTATATTTTAGGAAGAGAAGGGAGGGAGAAAAGAACCCAGAACTGAGTGCAGATAAATTGCAACATTTTTGGATCAGATCAATGAAAAAAAAAAAAAAAGACCCAACAACAACAACAAAAGCAACTAAGGAGAAGCTAAGAAGAAGACAGGATGGTCGGGATGCCGTGGGAGGCAAGAGATGACAGCAGCTCTGTCAAGTATGTGAAGACTGGAGCTTGAATTGCAGTTACAACAGGGTGGACCAGGGGCCCTTGGGAAGAGCAGTTTGGAGCATTGCAGACAAAAGACAAGTTTCAGTCTCAGTTAGTGAAGGAATGAATGGAAGGGGGGAATGGGAAATAACATGTGAGGCCAATTTTTCCAGAAGTTTTCTTGTTGGGGAAGAGAAAATAGGGCAGTAGCTAGAAAGGTACATGGGATTAAAGAAGGCGCCTTAAAGCTTCGTGGTACTGACAGACATGTCTATGTGCAGATGGGAGCAATGATTTGAGGGGAGAGCTGGGGAGAAATAACAACAGAAGGAATCAGGCATGAATAAAGAGAGAAGGGATAGAGTAGGTAGGGACTAGGAAGGTGTTAACACTGAGTGGAGGAAAGAAAGCTTTGAAACCCCATCCCCCACAGTAGTCCCCAGACACACCCAGATTCACAGAAGCCAAGAGACTCTTTTGCAGCCCATGGGCACAGAGGAAAAGCCAGCTGCTGTTCATGGAGGGGAACCACAGCTCTGGCTAAGTGGTTAGTCAGTAAGTCAGAAGCCAGACTCTGGCCCCTGGCCCGCCCCATACTGGGAGCAGAGTAGTGAGTCTTCTGGCAGGCATTGCTGAAAAGGAAGGACTGTGTGAGTGAGGGCTGACCAGACAGAGGGCAGCCGGGACCAGCAACAGAACCGAGCAAATTCTGAGGTCGCCTGAAGGAAAAGGGTGAAGAGATGCTGTACCAAACCCCCAAATCCCTTTTCCCTCTGTCTCTTACCAACATGGTCTGCAACCAAAGGGGTGGAAGTATGAGTTAACTCATTTTTCTTTCCACTTTTCTCAGTTTTGCCACTCTGAAGTGACAGCCCTGCAGCCACCTGGCTGAATCTGCATTCCCCTCTGTAGCCCTTTTTTAGGAGCAAATGGAAATTGAGCAGTGGCATGCTGGAGCTGAGGGACCCAAGCAAGGGGGCAGGGGACAGCCCTGGTACCTGTAGGAGGCCCAACCAAGCTGGGCCATGGAGCCACACAGGAAGCAATCCTGGATCCTGGAACTGCAAAAGCCCTAAAGAGAGCAATTCATCCATTTTCCTGAGGGGACACACATGGGTACCCACAATTATTTCAGTGTCCTTAGTTGAACAGGGAATTGCTGAACTTGAATCTTGCATTTTCTTTCCCAAGAAATCTCTTGGAAATCTCTTCTAAGATTTCCTTTCTTCGCTCCGCCCTTCCCCCAGGAATACAAGTTTTTTTTTTTTAATTTTTTTTTACTTACTGATTCATTGAACACAAATGGAGTACAGCTATTGTTTCTCTGGTTGTACACAAATTAGAGTCACACCATCTGTGCATTCATACATGCACACAGGGCAATGCTGTCTGTCACACATTCTATTATTATTCTTCCCCCCCACACCCTGACCCCACCCCTTCCCTCCCTCTATGCTATCTATCCTTCCTCCATTCTTGCTACCCTTCCCCCCTGCATTATGCATCATCATTCATTTATCAGAGAGACCATTCGGCCTTTGGATTTGGGTGATTGACTGATCTCACTTAGCATAACAGTCTCCAACATCATCCATTTACCTACAAATGCCATAATTTTATTCTTCTTTATGGCTGAATAATATTCCATTGTGTATATATACCACAGTTTCTTTATCCATTCATCTATTTAAGAGCATCTAGGTTGATTCCACAATCTAGCTATTGTGAATTGAGCAGCTATGAACATTGATGTGGCTCCATCACTGTAGTAATCTGATTTTAAGTCCTTTGGGTAAGGCCAAGGAGTGGGATAGCTGGGTCAAATGGTGGATCCATTCCAAGTTTTCTAAGGAATCTCCACACTGCTTTCCAGAGTGGCTGCACCAACTTGCACTCCCACCAGCAATGTATGAGTGTACCCTTTTCCCCACATCCTCGTCAACACCTGTTGTTGCCTGTGTTCTTAATAAAAGACATTCTAATTGGGGTAAGATGAAATCTTAAGGTGGTTTTGATTTGCATTTCTCTTATAACGAGTGATGTTGAACATTTTTTCATAAATCTGCTGATTGCTTGTAGATCTTCCTCTGTAAAGTGTCTGTTCATTTCCTTGGCCCATTTATTGATTGGGTTATTGGTGTTCGTGGTGTAAAGATTTTTGAGTACTTGATAGATTCTGGAGATTAGTGCTCTGTCCGAAGTGTGTGTGGCAAAGATTTTCTCCCACTCTGAAGGCTCTCTCTTCACATTACTGATTGTTTCCTTTGCTGAGAAAAAGCTTTTTAGTTTGACTCTATCCCAATCATTGATTCCAGATTTTATTTCTTGCGCTTTGGGAGTCAGGTTAAGGAAATCTGGTCCTAGGCCAACATGATGAAGATTTGGACCTATTTTCTCTTCTATTAGGTGCAGAGTTGAGTATTGAGTTGAGTTTTGTACAGGGTGAGAGATATGGGTTTAGTTTCATTTTGCTGCATATGGATTTCCAGTTTTCCCAGCACCATTTGTTGAAGAGGCTGTCTTTTCTCCATTGCACGTTTTTGGCTCCTTTGTCAAGTATAAGATACCTGTATTTATGTGGGTTTGTCTCTGTGTCCTCTATTCTGTACCATTGATCTACCTGTCTATTTTGGTGCCAATACCATGCTGTTTTTGTTACTATTGCTCTGTAGTATATAGTTGAAGGTCTGGTATTGTGATACCCCCTGCTTCGCATCCCTGCCTTGTTCCAGTTCTCAGGGGGAATGCTTTCAATTTTTCTCCATTTAGAATGATGTTAGCTGTGGGCTTAGCATAGATAGCCTTTACAATGTTAAGGAATGTCCCCACTATCCCTATTTTTTCTAGTGTTTTGAGCTTGAAGGGGTGCTGTATTTTATCAAATGCTTTCTCTGCATCTATTGAAATAATCATGTGGTTCTTTACTTTAAGTCTGTTGATGTGGTGAATTACATTCATTGATTTCTGGATGTTGAACCAACCTTGCATCCCCGGGATGAAACCCACTTGATCATGGTGTACTATCTTTTTAATATGCTTTTGTATGCAATTCGCTAAAATTTTGTTAAGAATTTTTGCATCTATGTTCATTAGGGATATTGGTCTGAAATTTTCTTTCCTTGATGTGTCCTTCTCTGGTTTTGGTATCAGGGTGATATTAGCTTCATAGAACGAGTTTGGAAGGGTTCCCTCCTCCTCTATTTCATGAAATACTTTGAGGAGTATTGGAATGAGCTCTTCTTTGAAGGTCTTGTAGAACTCAGCTGTGAGTCCATCCGGTCCTGGACTTTTCTTTGTTGGTAGGCTTTTGATGACTTCTTCTATTTCATTGCTTGAAATTGACCTATTTAAGTTGTGTATGTCCTCCAGATTCAGTTTGGGTGGCTCATATGCCTCTAGGAACCTGTTGATGTCTTTGAGGTTTTCTATTTTGTTGGAGTATAAATTTTCAAAGTAACTTCTTATTATGTTTTGTATTTCAATTGTGTCTGTTGTAATATTTCCATTTCCATCACAAATTTTAGTAATTTGGAGTTTCTCCTTCTCTTCATTAGCGTGGCTAAGGATTTATCAATTTTGTTTATATTTTCAAAGAACCAACTTTTTGTTTTGTCAATTTTTTGAATTGTTTCTTTTGTTTCAATTTCATTGATTTCAGCTCTGATTTTGATTATTTCCTGTCTTCTACTACTTTTGGTGATGATCTGTTCCTCTTTTACTATGGCTTTGAGCTGTAATGTGAGGTCATTGATTTGTTGACTTTTCATTATTTTATTAAATGCACTCCATGCAATGAATTTTCCTCTTAGCACTGCTTTCGTAGTATCCCAGAGATTTTGATATGTTGTATCTTTGTTCTCATTGACCTCTAAGAATCTTTTAATTTCCCCCCTAATGTCTTCTGTTATCCATGCATCATTTTTAATCTCCAGGTCTTGGAGTAGTTTCTGTTTTTAACTTTATCATTGATATCTAATTTCATTCCATTATGATCTGATAGTATACAAGGTAGTATCTCTATGTTTTTGTATTTGCTAAGAGTAGCTTTGTGGCATAACATATGGTCTATTTTAGTGAAGGAACCATGAGCTGCTGAGAAGAAAGTGTATTCGCTTTTTGATGGATGGAATATTCTTTATGTGTCTGTTAAGTCTAAATTAGCGATTGTGTCATTGAGTCCTATAGGTTTTTGTTCAATTTTTGCTTGGAAGATCTGTCCAACAATGAGAGAGGAGTGTTAAAGTCCCCCAGTATTATTGTGTTTTGGTCTATTTAATTCTGGAAATTAAGAAGGATCTGATTGACATACATGGATGCACCATTGTTTGGTGCATAAATATTTATGATTGTTATGTTTTGCTGATTTATGCTTCCTTTAAGCAGTATGAAATGTCCTTCTTTGTCCCTTCTGACTAACTTTGGCTTGAAGTCTGCTTTATCTGAAATGAGGATGGAAACTCCTGCTTTTTTACTCAGTCCATGTGCATGGTATGTTTTTTCCCAACCTTTCACCTTTAGTCTGTGGGCATGGTTTTCTATGAGATGAGTCTCTTGAAGGCAGCATATTGTTGGATCTTTCTTTTTAATCCAATCTGCCAGTCTATGTCTTTTGATTGATGAGTTTAGGCCATTTACATTCAGGATTATTATTGAGATATGACTTGTATTTCCTGCCATTTTAGCTTTTTTGGGGTTTTTAGCTTAACTTTGTTTCTCCTTTGATTGCCTCTTTCTTTAGGGTAATTCCTCCCCAAGTTGACTGCGATTGTTGTTTTTCGTTTCTTCCTCTTCGAATATTTTGTTGAGAATGTTCTGTAGGGCAGGCTTTCTCTTTGTGAATTCTTTAAGCTTTTCTTTATCATGGAAGAATTTTATTTCATCATCAAATCTGAAGGTAAGTTTTGCTGGGTATAAGATTCTTGGTTGGCATCTGTTTTCTTTCAGAGCTTGAAATATGTTGTTCCAGGTTCTTCTTGCTTTTAGGGTCTGGGCTGAGAAATCTGCTGATATCCATATTGGTTTCCCCCTGTAGGTAATCTGATGCTTTTCTCTCGCAGCCTTTAAAATTCTACCTTTGTTTTGTATGTTAGGTATTTTCATTATAATGTGCCTTGGTGTGGATCTGTTGTAATTCTGTGTGTTTGGTGTCCTGTAAGCCTCTTGTAATTGATTTTCCATCTCATTCATCATATTTGGAAAATTTTCTGATAATATTTCCTTGAACAGATTATTCATACCCTTGGTTTGTATCTCTGCCTTCCTCAATCCCAGTGACTCTTAAATTTGGTCTTTTCATGATGTCCCATATTTCTTGGAGGTTTTGTTCATGATTCCTAACCATCTTCTCTGTTTGTTTGACTTTGTTTTCAAGATTAAATATTTTGTCTTCATTGTCTGAGGTTCTGTCTTCCAAGTGATCTATTCTGTTAATTATGCTTTTTATTGAGTTTTTAACTTGATTTATTGTTTCCTTCATTTCCTTGTTTCCTTCAAGGATTTCTGTTTGTTTTTTTCTCAGAACTTCTATCTCTTTATTGAAATGATTTTTTGCTTCCTGCAATTGCTCTATTAGCTGATTATTCATAGCCTGAATCTGATCTCGTCACATCATTCTCTTCTCGGATCATTTTAATTATGAACATTCTGAACTCCCTTTCTGTCATTCCTTCTACCATGCTGTCTTTGGGTTCTCTGGATATATCATCTAGGTTTGTTTGGGACACTTTCTTCCCGTGTTTTCTCATGTTGCTCATGTGTCTTCCCCTCTAGGAGTGCGAATCAGAGGGATTGCAATTTCCCTGTAAAGACTTAAAGTGTCCCTGCAGATTTCCAGTAACTCACCTGATGTTTGAGAGGTGCTTGATCAAGTAGTGACCCAAGAGAGCTGCTGTCCCACTACCTCCAGGTTGGGAATGATCAATGCTTCTGGACAGAGGCAGCTGGTGTTGATAGACAATCAGGTACATCAAGGTGCTAGACCCCGGGCCAGGGTGTGGGCTTGGGCACTAGACCAAGTTGGGGTGGGGGCACAGAACTGTGCTCAGTGATGGAGACACTGGGCTTGAGAGCCCAGGCAGGCCTGAGCTCCTTGCTGGGGGCTCAGTCAGTGGCAGGTGGTCCTTCTCTGCCAGGGAAGCTGTAAAATAGCGCCGAAGGGCCTAAACTCCCCGCTGGAGCTGGCGACTCCCTCAGCTCCAGGCCAGATCTCTCCAGGTGCCTCAGTGCCGTGGCGCCGGAATACCCGAGCTCAGCTCTGAGGACTCAGGCAGCCGAAGATGGTTGCTCTCTGCCAGGGAAGCTGTAAAAAGGCACCGAAAAGCCTAAACTCCCCGCTGGAGCTGGGGACTCCCTCCGCTCCAGGCCAGATCTCTCAGGAATACGAGTTTTATCAAGTGCTCTAGGTGCTTCTGACCCAGGTAGAATCATAGCATATACCTGAGAAACACTAACTAGAAACACTAACTTAGGTTTACAGTTTCCCAGGAATATGTATTTTGGAATCTGAATACCTGAACACTTAAGCTGGGATAAAAGAGAGTTAGATGCTGAGGCTGATTATTTCCGGTCAGGGCACCCTACTGAGCATCCCTTCAAATCGCCCTGTGACCACCTGTTTAATTGATCCTGCCCTTCAGCAGATCAGTGCTGCTTCCCAGCATTGGTAATGAATTTGAACAGGCTGAGCAGGTCCTCCTGGAGACAAAGGACACCTACTGGCTGCTGGTTCTCTCCTTTGGGTGTGTGAGTGTGCTTGGATGTTTCAGACATTTCCAACTGCAATATCCATGAGACAAGTAAAACTTCTGCTCATGTAACAGGCAGGACTCTTATTCCACAATTTGGTGTATGTGAGAAATGTCACATGAATTTGCTTTATTCACATTGATTCTAAGTCCCCTGCCCACTGGGTTGGTAGGAAATTTGAGCTCAGCCATTATTTAGGGATCATCAATCCAGGGTGATGTGAAGGTCTCACGTAGAACAAAGACTCAGGCTTCTAACTCACATTGGTCTCTTATTGATTGTCCACTACCTAAGTCACATGGTCCCTCCAATCCAGTGACTTGAATCACAGCTACTGCTTTATACTGGATCTTGGTGGAGGCTGGGTGTGTCATGCTTAGGGTCTAGCCCCTGAGAAGTTTCCCAGCCTACAAGGGGCCCCACTCAGCCATTCCTTTCTAGAAATACTGCTACTTTCTCTTGGTCCTCTGCAAAAGGATAGGTCAGGGGTTCATAGGACCTTTGAGGGCTGTTGGCCCACCATCCTCAGGTCTTGGGGAATCTGTTTTGTTGCTTCTGTCTTCTCTCCCTTCCCATTTAGTGTAAACCTGTCAAGAGGCTCAGACTTTTGAAAAACAAAAGTCAGAAAGAGAGGTTGTCTGTAACATAGACCATATTTGAAGGTTAAAAAGCATGACTCTCATGTAAATACAAAATGAACACATGTCAAAGATTGTTTTCAACTCCAGTGAATGAGGAAACCAATAAGACATTAAAACTGGCCCAAAGAGCATTTCTAAATCTAGTAAAAATATGCAATTTAGTAGAATGTTGGGTTGGCTGCAAAACCTGTTAATGTTCAACAGGGAGAGTTATCTGTCTCCTGGGAAAAAAGTTATTTGCATTGCTCTACAGCAAAAATTTGTATGCCAACCTCACTTCTACATAGTTATAAAGTATTTCTTAGTAAATAGAAAGTCAACACTAGAACTGCACCAAAATAATAACTAGTATTTTCTCTCTTTTGCCTATTTCTAAGTTTTAGACAAATTTTCTGGCAAAAGGAACTTCAATTGGCCCAGCCACCTTCTTGAGAGGGAAAGAAAATACATGGTAGGAACAAACCTCAAAACAATTTCTCAATTATCCCATCACAGGAATCCCCCCATTATTGGGATCTTATTACTATGCTGACAAATTATCTAAGTCTTGAACACTTCCTGTCTTGAAGGACCCTTCCTTTCTACTACAGAAGGGGATGATCAGAACACAATACTTCTTCCTTCCCACAGAACACACACAAGTGGAGCCTCAACCTTCCAGTCTGAAGCATATCCACAGGTTCTTAGGAACACCACTTGAAAATCCCCAGAGGACAATGGGAAAGTCCAGCCTTGATCTCAGTAGCGTGAGATTTAACCTCTCACCCCACTGCCAAAACCTGCACCCTCACTACAGTTTGTAGAATGCCCAATACCCAGCTAAGTTGCAAGTTGGAGGAGAAAAAAGTTGGATACACTAAGGGCAAATCATGACTGTTGGTGCATTGTTATACAGAGGAGGAGACCGAGAAATGCACCCACACCTGTAAGGAGATTGCTTCCTTGGGTCAACTGCAATGGCTTCTCCCACTTCTGCAGGTGGCAAGTCTCCCTCCGTGCATTTGAACCACTAAGAGACACCCACTTCCTGAGAGCAGAGTGTTTGTTTCCTGAGGGCTTCTTGGGTGGCAAACCCGAGTCTCCATAGCTGTGCTCTCCTCACCTCACTGCTCTCTGCCTGGGTTTCTCTTTGTTTCAAGTGAAAGGTATTGTGAAGTCAGGCCTCAGGCAGAAGTCAATGTAGCCTCTGGCAGACATCCTACCAGAGAAGATCAGAGTCTAGGAGTAAAAAGTCAAGCCTCTGCCCTGACTGGGTATGTCCCAAGGTGGGAGGAAAGTAGACCTCTCAGAAGAGAAACTATTACTCATCCTGTCTTTTTGACTGGAAGCCAAAGGTACAGGTGAAATTATGGAGGTGAGTTAACCCCCATTCTTCTGAAACACTAGGCCAGTTTTCCTAGTGCTGAAATTATTACTTCCTCCCTCTGGTATTATAATTGTACATCTTTAGCATGTACCAAATCTCCTGCATGCCCTACTCCCCAGATCTTCTGATTTAGTGGCCCGTGAAAGTTCATTTTTAATAATTTCCCATGTATTATCTATTCTGCTGGTTCACAGACACATTTTGAGTAGCAAGTCTCCTTGAGTAGCTTCAGCATGGGTTCTTAGCTTCTTGCTTCACAATAGAAACATCTGGAGAAGCTTTGAAAAAATCCCATGTACAGGCCACACTTGACCAATAAAATTGGAATTTCTGGGAATGAAGTCCAAGCAGCAGTAGTTTTTAAGGCTCCCCAAGTGAATGTAATGTGCAGTCAAGATTAAGGACTATTGTTTTAGAAATGGTTTTGAGCCCTACCACATATTTTAAATGCATGGGATACTTTTGTAAAAATACCTATTCTTGAGTCCTGTGCCTAGTACCTCATACCCTGATCTCTTCAATCTGTTATACACACAAATATCATCATCATCACATCATCGTCATCATATCATCCTCTCTCTTTCTCTCTCTCTCTCTCTCTCTCTCTCTCTCTCTCTCTCACACACACACACACACACATACACACTTATCTCCTTAAAACTTTCAATAACTTTTTCTTGCCTTTAGGATAAAAACAATATTTCTGGACATGGGGACTAGAGCCTATTCCTTAAAAAACAAACAATCAAAAACAAAACAAAACAAAAAACTCCACTTAGCCAGGATTTTGAACCACTGCTCCAGAAGGCTCTTAGTCACCTTCTACCTACTCTTCAATCTTAGCCCATTAAATGTGGTCTACCTACTTAGGCATGTAGAAACTTACCTTGGGCAGCAGCGAGTCCTCATTGGCACTGATTCCTCCCATTTACCTGCTAAACCTGCCAACCCCACTTTTATTGCTATCATTGTGTGATGTGACTCTCAATGTTTATTCTATGGCTCCTCCATGGTGGATTAAAGGTCGGGCCCCTTCTCTGGGTTCTGATCCTGCTTTACACTCTCCTATGCCCTCTTGTCTCTGCATAATCCCTCTGTCAGCTTCAGACACTCTCCACCCTCCAAAACTGACTGCCTGCTCAGCCTCATGCTCCAGGTCAAATACACAGACTTGCAAATCTTTATTGAGGGCACCCAAGGTGCCAGGCATAGTACTCAGCATGGGATGCCATATGAGCCCAAATTGACAAGTCACTGCCTTTGAAGAACTTTCTATTTTGGTATGGAGGACAGACAGTGACCAATCAAATGTAAAATGCTACAAAGTGATGTGCTGGTAAGGTGAGAGACATGGACCCATGGTGCCCATTAGATGGAAGCCCTCCCCAAAGACGGACATTTAACTTAGGATCTAAGAGAGTGGTAGGAGTTACTTAGATGAAGATGGGATGATTTGGAATCCATCCCCAATAAATATGGGCATTAAGGTAGAAACTACCTTTTCTCTAGGTAGAAACTATTAGCAATGAATGAGTCCAGTGATCCCAAGGGAGAAAAACAAGGTAGGCTCAGAGGTAGTCCTAGAGAAGCTGGACTGATAGCCAAAGGCTCTGGAAAACATCCTGATCATAATAGTTAAGTCTTGTCTTGGGATTAAGGTAATTTCAGACTTCAGATTTATATTGGGTTCTACAAGCAAAGAAACTATAAAATTTAGGCAAGCCACTTGACCCTCCAGTGTCTCAGTTCCCTCATTTTTCCAAAGAGGAGGTGATCTTTACAGATTGTTTCTGTTGTAAAAATTTCATGAGTCTGCATGACTTAATCTCAGATATGGGCATATGATACAAATTGACTCAATTTATGGACTCCATTTTTACTGCCTCCTTGACTAGTTCCACTGTAGGCTCATAACCCAAATTAGGTCAACCAGAGACCTCACATCATAGACAGAACTACTGGGAAAAATGCTTTCCCTTCCTCTGGGATTGTAAGTTGTAAGAAGGAACAGTAAATCTAGAGCTGCTCATTGCCATGTTGTCAGTAAATTCCTTGAGATCAAAGGCCATATAAAAGAAAAGTAGAATGAGAGTGACAGAGAGAGAGACACACAGAGAGATGACTGACATTTGAGTACCAGAATATTGAGTACCAGAATATTGAATCTAAAGCAAGTACCTTCAGAGTGCTTTAATCCTGTGATAGAATTATTTTTGCAGATGCTAGTTTGGTTTGGGTGTATATCAATTACATCCCAGACAGTCTTGACTAGTGTGCTAACATGGAATTGAAGATAGAGTTGGGGGCAATGGCAAGCCAGAGTTTCATGCAAAAACAAGAACTTTGTACAAAAAAAATCAGCCAGGAGAGAGAATGAGGAAGACAGAGCAAAGGAGAGACTAGAGGTGTCATGGTTTCGTAGAAAGAGAGACACTCTATGGTCTAGATATGAAGTGTCCCCCCAAAACTTGCTTCTGCTATACCCTTCCGCCATTATGTTCTGCCTCACTGTGAACCCACAGCAATGGAGTCAGCTGACCATGGACTGAACCTCTGAAATGGTGATCCAAAGTAAACTTTCTCCTCTACATTGTTCTTGTCAGGTCGTTTGGTCACAGGTACAAAAAAGCTGACTAAAACAAAGAGAAATAATATTTCTGCTTTCCAAACTGGATCCCCCTATTTCTTATATTTCCTGTGGGGGTTGCTGAGGATCAAACCCAGGGTGCTCTACACTGAGTTACATCTCCACCCCTTTTTATTTTTTTATTTTGAGATAGGGTTCACTAAGTTGCCCAGGATCTTCTTGAATTTGTGATCCTCCTGCCTCAGCCTCCTGTGTAGCTGGGATTCGATGTGCCACTGTGCCAGCCCAAACTCTATTTTTATTTGGGTTACTTTAAATGTATTTCAATATCTTATAATCAAAGAGGCCTCATCTAAGACAAGTAGGAAATCAAAACTTCAGAGATTACCATAATACCATAAATCCCATAGGAAACTCCCAAAGTGGTTATGAAACTAATTGCAGTGGAAATCACACAGCACCTGCAGCAGAATTTGCCTCTTCTTATTGATAGATTATTTAAATAACCTGGTCTCAGGAAGGTATTTTCCATCCAAAAATTTCAGAGAGTAGTAAACACTCTCAATTACAGCTGACCTGCAGAGATATCTGGAAAACTGATCTTACAGTGAAAACTAGTGACAAAATGGGAAAGTTACTCAAGACTAATGGCTCTCAGTTCTCACAATATCTTATTAATGGCAAGACTCTTACACTATGCAATCATTCTTTCTGTCATGTAATCCTCCATATACCTATTGATTCCATAAATATTTATGTAGCCAACCTACTAAGTAACAGGAAACCAAGACAAGTGAAGCACACTATCCTCAAAGGGCAGTGAATACCTCTCACCTAGAGAACTTCTATAGCTCGTAAATATGTATGTGGATTTGTAAGATGATTTGTTTAAATCTCTCTCCCACTGTTAACTTCTTTCTGTATCTGTTTTCCATATTTTTATTGGTACTTTATAATTGGATACAATGGTGGGATTTGTCATTTCATATTCATATACCTATATAATATAGCAGTATAATTTGACCAATATCATTTGCCAGTATTTCCCCTTCCCTCTCTTCCTCCCTCCCCTCTCTTAGTCCCTCCCCTGGTCCCTTTCATCTACTCTCCTGATCTCCCTTCAATTCTCATTACCTGCCTCTCCTGAACCTTTCTTTTCCTTTTTCTCCTCTAACTCCCACATGAGAGAAAACATACAACACTTGATGTTCTGAGTTTGACTTATTTCACTTACATAATAGTCTCAAGTTCCATCCATTTTCCTGCCAGCTTTATGAGCACAAGGACCATCCATGTCTTTTAAAATTCACTCTTGTTTCCTAGTACCTGTTAAGATTCCTGGCACACAATAGGCACTTTATTCACATTTGGTAAAAGAAAAAAATAATGATCAGTGAAGGATTTCAGTTTATTCAAGACTTGTAATCATTTCTCTTAGTTGTTTTTTAAATTTAACTCATGTTATATACTACTCCAACAAAGGAGATCTTCATAGGACCAGCAGACAAAGAAACAAAACATTTTGAAAGCTAGGTGACTTATGTTTGCCAGAATGGCCCACAGTATGGGAAAACTGCAAACCTTGTGACAGGTGCCTGAGCTCACAAAAGCTGCTCACCAAGAACCCTCCCTATGATATAGGTCCTAAGTGCCTAGGGACCCTTCCTTTCCTGTCTAGATCTCAAATTAAAGCTGCTCAGAAGAGACGGTACAGACAATGCAGCTGACTCATTGACCTTGATGAAACAATGGAAAGCAGAGGTAGATAAATGACCATCCCTGCACTGGCAGGAGCAGGAAGACAGAGAAGACAAGGGAATCCATGCACAGCTGTGCAGGTTGTGTCTTGTATGAGAACTTTCAGCCAAGACGCGTAAGAGGAGGTTAAAATCCAGCTAAGATCTGTTTCCAAGCCATGATGCTGGCAAGAGGCTGTGTCAAAGATATACTGATGAGCCCAGCAAGGAGTCCTCAGACTGACAAAATGATGAGGGGAATCATGGAGAGAATTAGCACTTAGTATCCAAACAGAAGAGAGTGGATTGGGTTTTGTCCACTCTGATGGCCTCACTCAGTGAAACAGTGATGGCTCTCCTCCCACTCTCACACCCCTAGAGCCTCCTCTGGCCCATTCAGTTCTCAGAGTGACCAAGACTGTCTCCTAGCAATAGCAGGAGAGATTTATAAGAGAACATCTAGGACCTACGACCAAGGCTGTCAGTAAGAGGAAAAGAGCCACCTTGCTGCCCTAAGGATGAAGGAGGGTAAGTATGTAGATGACCAGGCTGCTAGCCTGCCTGCCCAGGTCTCTCTGTGGGGTGGCAGCATGAGGCTTTTCTTTTCCCTGAATGTGGTTAGCCTCTATGGATACTACAGATAATTCATACACCAGCCTAATAGAAAAACAATTTAGTAGTTTTAAAAAATATTACCCACATCCACTCCTATTCTGCTCTTCTTGATGCATGGAGACTCCAGTGCTATTTCTAGCTCAAAAGGCAGGGATGCTGATGAGCAGTGGGGTTTCTGCAGCTGATTGCTGATAGGACCGAGCTGTTGCCACCCCATGGAGGTGCTAGGGACAGGCAGCTTAACTGCACATGGCCAGCACATGGCGGGTGGGCGGGAGGACGTCTGGCTGGTTCAGGGGGAGGAAAGGGGGGATGAAAATGTCTCTGAAACAGTATTTTGGAAGCAGTAACGCTGTATGTATTATGGCTCTGTGTGCTTCTAACACCACCTTCCTTCCAGAACTCTAGGCTTAAAGAAAGGAAGGAGGAGAAGTCTAGAGGCATCTACAGCAAGGCCCCTGTGGTTGCTTCTATCTGGAATACTACTGCAGGGCCCCCAGGTGCAATTCTCTGTCTTGACTGAGAATGTGACTGAGAGAATGAAAAATCTTAAGGAACATGATCACTTCTTAAGGAAGCTGTCAAAACATTCTGGGGAGGTCAGGGAGGAGAGTCCATGATAAAATGTCATGGATTTTGAAATCAGATGAATTTGAGTTCAAGTTCTACCTCTTCCATTATCAGCAGTGTGAACTTAGACAGCTGTTTAATATCTCTACACCTTACTTCCTTTGTATATAAACTAAGGTTAATACTGAAAGGTAGTATAGGTGATTTTTTTTTTTTTAAATTTGGAGCAGCTGGGATGAGGTGGGGAGGGGGGCGCCTTTGTGGTGTGCCTCTCTCCATGGTTCTGAACACTTGCTTCTTTTAAACTGGTCAGTTTTGATATTTTATCTTAATGGAAACCTTGCAATCTTTATGCACTCAAAGGATAGTAGCAATATGACTTATATTTCCTACACAGCAAAATCCACATAGTCTTGTTCCTAATAGTTCAAAACATTTTTGCCTTCTAGGATATGTGATGTCAGATACTATTCCCTGACAAAGCTATGTCTAAAGAAATAGTAAGATGCATCTTGATGGTTCCTATAATAATTAAGTATGTATATTCTTAACTTTGTGTCTGGCATGTAAGTGCAAGGAAAAGAAGTGGCAATTGTGGCAGGCATGTGTTTGCAAACACGACATGTGAGTACCAAAATTGCCCAATTACTTTCTAAATCAAATTTAATCTGCCTTTCCGTTGCTATAAGTGAATACCACAGATTGGGTAACATATAAAGAATAAGGTTAATTATGTTATGCTCACAGTTTTGGAGGCTGAGTGAGCCAAGGGATCAAATAAGGTCAGCATGATGGGTATTTGTCTGATAGCTTCTGGGATTAATGGACATTTTTGTTTGCTTTGAAGAGGAAAATGAAGGGGAGGAAGAACTGTGACCCATAGCAGAAAGAAATTCTGCCATTGACTGTTGCCAGGATGTTTCTGAATTTTTCCATCCATGAAGGAAATGACTAAGAAAATTTGTGCAAACGTAGCCATCAGCCTTTTTTAGGTTTATTTCAGCTATTATCGGATGTCTCTGGAAAGTCATCAGAGAGTTAGTGTATTTAAGAGTTAGATGTAGGCCTTGTTGACAACCTAAATAAGTACAAAATCCCAAGAGGAGAAGAAGAATGGCAGTTAACCCACACAGACATGATCAACTATAGAGTGGAAAGTTACAACATTTTTTTCTATCACAAACTTTAATAAACTGTTTAATTTGTGGGCTAGGTGTTCTATAGAAAGCTAGGGCAGTCTTTGGTCATGCAAGTGGAAGCCCTTCACTCTTCCAGATATTTAAGAGCTTCTTAATAAAATATGACAACATTTTTTAATATATAACTAAATCAAGAAAGTTTCAAAAGTGAAAGGAAAACTCAGTCAGAGGTGAATAAAAGTTATGCTGTGCATAGGTAAAATCTAAATCCACATCACCTGTGGGCACCCAAGCTATGATTCTAATGTTAAAAGCCTGTTTCAATGTTGAAAAAAAGAAATGACAGTAAATCCTTTGTATCCATAGGTTCTGCATCCATGGATTAAACCAGCCAAGGATTAAAAGCATCTGGAAAAAAAAAGTTACGTTGTTGATATGAACTACATAGTCAGGTCACCTCTGTATGAACATGTGCAGACTTCTTCCTTGTCATTATTCCCTAGTCAATACAATTTAGCAACTATCTATATAGAATTTACATTGACTGAGGTATTATAAATAACCCAGGGATGATTTAAAGGATTTAGGCAGATGTACATAGATTGGATGCAAATACCATGCCAATTTTATTATATAAGGGATGTGATTGTCCACAGATTTTGGCATGTGCAGGGGGTCAAGATCCAATCCTCTGAGGCTACTGAGGGATGACTTTATGTAAGTTCATTGAAAGATAGGTTAAAAGGATCCCAACATGGAAAAAAGTCACGTTCAAGGATAAGAAGACCTAATATCATGAAGATAAATTTGCTTCAAGTTTATCTGCGGTTTTAATAAAAATCTCAATGGGAACATTTTGTGGATACTCTGCAGCAAAATCCTAGTTGCTTATAAAATGTATATGGAAGGGCAAAGGGGCAGGGAGAGGAGAGAGAATCTGAAGAAGAGAAGAAACTTGTCCTAGCAGATATCCAGAACTTATTGTAAAACCCTAGCAATTATGACATAGGAGAAGAAAGGATTGAAAAATAGACCAAAGGAAGGAAAAAGAACTTAGAAATAAACTCACTGAATGCGAAAAATTTAGTTTATAAGAGCGAGCATTATACAAAAGTAAGGAATAGAGTGGGGTACTCAAAAAATGGAGCTGGAACAATTAATTAATCATGCAAAAAAATGAGAGAAATTGAGTTTCTACCTCATAATATACTCAATTTGAAGTGGATATACACTCAATTTGAAGTGGATTAAACATTTAAATGTTAAAAATGCAAAACTTTAAATTTTTATTTGAAAATATTTTTATGAATGCTGAATAGGAAAATTTTCATAAAGCAATAACAATATTAAAAAAGTATTTTTAGATCTGAATTAAAGAAATTTAAAACTTCGTTACTAAGAGTGTAAAAAATTAAAAAAAGATATTTGAAACAAATTAGCAAAGAATTAGTGTATCAAATATATAAGTAATCTTTTTGAATTAGAGGAAAAAACACAAAAGAAAAAGGGCAAAAAACCCAGGGATTTCTTTTTATAGGCAGAAGTAAAAATGACTGATAAGCATACACAAAGAGGATTTGCATTAGAGTAAATAAGGCCATTGACAAAATAGTCCAGTTCCGCCTCTGGGTATAGGTGGGGATTGGACTTCCCTGATTTACTTTGACCAGCAAAGGCCCAGGCCTATCTTCCAGGAAAGAGAAGGCTGGTGGAATATATGTGTCCAAACGTACTGGGAAGAGGGTTAAACAACTGTTAGGTGATTGGGATTAAATTGGCAAGAAAAATTCATGGAAAACTAACCCATTGAACAAAGCAATTATTGATTCCATGGAAAATAAAAATTACTACAGGAAATGAAATGTATTCTTAGTACTCTACATGGCTTAGCAACCCAAGTAGTTTGCTAGTAGATCATGACAATCTGAACACTGAATACCATCTAATCAGTTAGGATATGACCATTGGAAGGATGGAGGACGGGGGAGATGGGTGATGGTGGTAGATCATGGGAAGGAGAGAGAACTAAACACTTGTTTTTCGTAGCACAATACCAATATAATGCCAATCATCAAAGCAAACCAATAAAGAGATGAAACAACCCTACAAATGTTATTTAGAGAAATAGCAAACAAACAAACAGACAAAAAAACCCAAATAATTAGCTGAAAGAACAAAAGGTAACTTCTTGGGAAGGGAACAGAGGATTGCCTTCTAGGACTGTTTGTCTCTTTAAATGATGAGCATATATAACTTTATAAAAATAAAAATAATTAACTCACTGACTAATAACACAATACTAAATAGAAGGTCTAAACACAGGAGCTGGGGGTGTAGCTCAGGGGTAGAGTGCATGCGGGGCTTTCACTAGGCCCTGGGTTTGATCCCCAGCACTGAAAATAAATAAATAAATTAAAAGTCAAAAAACAAAAAATAAAATAATTAAAGTGCAAGAGATTAAAAAGATGAATAGAAACAGGTCCCTCTGGAGTTGTTTTTTTGTTTTGTTTTTGTTTTTGTTTTTGTTTTTGTTTTGGTACTGGGGATTGAACCCAGGGGCACTCAGCCACTGAGCCACATCCCCAGCCCTATTTTGTATTTTATTTAGAGACAGGGTCTCACTGAGTTGCTTAGCACCTCGCCAAGTTGCTGAGGCTGGCTTTGAACTCGCGATCCTCCTGCCCCAGCCTCCCAAGTACTGGGATTATAGGCGTGCACCATCGCACCCCGCTCCCTCTGGAGTTTTTTAGTTCAACCTGTAAAGCAGGGAAAATAAAGATCAGATTATATAGAGCAAGGGTCTAGACCAGGAACTGAGACCCACTGAGCAGAGCAAGGTGATTTCTGAAACCATCACCACTGACTAACCCCCTATTTCTTCCTATACTTTGGATAAATTGCCAAGAGGAGAGAGGAGAGCTAATGAGGCCACCTCCTCTCCATCTCTGGAGGGAGATTTGATTTTTGGTGTCACTCTCTAACCTGCTCCACACCAAAAGTAACCATTAACATTAATGCTCTAAGTATTCTACATATATTAATGTACAGTCATGCGCTCTGTAACAGCGTTTCAGTCAATGATGGACCATATGTACAATGGTGGCTCCATAAGGGTATAATAGAGCTGAAAAATTTCTATCCTCTAGTGATAGGAACTGGAGTTGTGTGGGCTGGGATGGTGCACGCCTGTAATCCCAGCGGCTTGGGAGGCTGAGATAGGAAGATGACAAGTTCAAAGTTAGCCTCAGCAAAAGTGAGATACTAAGCAACTCAGTGAGACCCTGTCTCTATATAAAACACAAAATAGGCCTGGGGATGTGGTTCAGTGGTCAAGTACCCCTGAGTTCAATCCCCAGTACCTACCTACCCCCTGCCCGCTGCAAAAAAAAAAAAGAAAAAAGAAAAAAAAGAAAGAAAAGAAATTAGAGTTGTAATGTCATAGCTTAATGCATTACTCAGGTATTTTTGGTGATGATGATAAACAAACCCACCACACTGCCAGTTGTATAAAAGTATATCATATATGAGATTATATACCATACATAATATTCAATAATGATATGAAAAAAATGTGCTCCTGGTTTATACATTTACTGTATTATACTTTATACTATTATTTTAGAGTTAACTTCTTATGCAAAAAAAAGTTTAATATAAAATGATGACATATTATGCTGACTCCAGCCTCATGTCTCTAATGTTTACTGTGTTTTAGTTGACTTTTTTGCTGCTGTGACCAAAAGACTTGATGAATAATTTTAGAGGAGCAAAAGTCTATTTGGGGGCTCATGGTTTCAGAGCAATGAGCCAGCTCCCTACCTTGAGGCTCAAGGTAGGCAGGATACCATGTCAGAAGAGTGTGGTGGAGGAAAGCAGCTGGGGATATGCAGCCAGGAAGGAGAGAGAGAGAGAGAGAGAGCTAGCTCTGCTCAATACAGACAAAATAAAACTCCCAAACATGCACATAGGGACCCACCTCCTCCAGCCACACCCTACCTGCCTACAATTACCACTCAGTTAATCCTTACCAGGGGATTAATTCACTGATTGGGTTGAGGCATAACTCAATCATTTCACCTTTTTGGGGAGATATCTCATATCTAAATTATAACTCGGTGTCTTAATCACATCATGAGGCTATGTGGAATGATTGACCTATACCACCTGTGTTTGTGTCAGTACATTCTATGATGTTCACACAAAGACAAAAGTGCCTAACGATGCTTCCTCAGAATGTGTCCCCATTGTTAAATGATGCATGACTGTATGCTTTTTCTGGAAAATCTGTAATTGTCCCCTATACTCAAGAAGACTTGGAAATCAACAGAAATTCAAATAATCATTTGAAGTTACCAAGATGGCAACTGATGGGTACTTGATATGGCTGAGTCCACTTTGAGCACAAGTCATCACACTCTTTTCAGCAGCCACAATATCTCTCAATGCCACAATTGAACTTTTTAAAGGAGTTGCCTGCACTTTCTTTACCCCATGCCCTTCATTACTGCAGTGAAATTGTTCTTAGCAGAGTAGCCACCACCTTCTCGTTGATATGTGGGCACATCTTTGGTATCTTTGCAGCAGCAAATTCATCCTTTGGAAGCACTTGCTCTTTTGACTGCCAAAAGCCCCTGGTACCCTGAGTTTTCAGGTGCTGTCCTCCTGATGTGAACCTGGTGCTCTAGAAGCTCTACAAGGTCTAGAGGGAATGTCTGTTTGCTCGCCATTATTTCTTCTGGCACCTAGCAAAATGCCTGACATATAAGATATAATCAATAAATGTTTTTAAAGGGATGAACAAATGTTGAGTTTTGTTCATATTTCTTTAGAATTAGTATCCTAGTGACTTTTAAAAAGTATGAGAGGGGTTTACAATGTGAGAATATATCTGGCAATATAGCAATTTTTAAAAGAGAAATAATAGAAACAAAACAAAAGTGAAATGAGATATACACATACCAGCTTTAGGGATGAATTAATTACTGAAATTTAGTTACACTAAATTTGGTGCTGAACTTCCTGGTAGACAAAGCAAAATGAGAAATACGTCAAGTTATATAGTTCTCATTGGCACATAAAAAGAAGCATGCAGGTTTGACTATGGATAGAAATATTTTCTGGCACTATACGTCAGTAAATGTTAAGTTATAGGCTTACATTTATACAGAAAGGATATTCGTTGATATATTGGACAGTGTCTTTGACCATCATTTTCAAAATATATCATTGCATCACTTTCTGCTTGGGAGCACAGTGTACTGCACCAGCCTGGAAAAGCTAGAAGGGCTGGATAGTGGTCTTGATGGCATGGTCAGGAGACAGAGCTGGGCTGAGTGAGCCGGTGAACAATGAAGGGACTGAGCATGCTGTGTGTGGACTTGGATACTGCCCCATTGAGTCACTTCGGAGAGGGTAAACAGACCTTAGCTGAGAGAAGCAGAGATGTCACTGGATTTCCAGGAACACAAAAGGTATAGACAACTGCTGGGTTATGCATGGACTCTTGTCTGGGACCCACAGAGTCAGAACCCAATGATGATGAGGGGGAGGGAGTCTCTCAAGAAGGCAGGACTGTGATGCCACCCAAGTCCTGAGAGGGCCCATCCTGGAACTTTCCTGCACCCTCCTCCAGTTCTCCCTCCAACTTCTCCAATGCAGGGAGGAGTGAGTGAAGGTCAGAAGGTTACAGGAGAAGGGGGAGAAGAGGATTGATCACAGCTGCTCCATCACCACCCTGTTCTCTACCATTGGCCTGAGCTGCAGCAAGGAGGAGTTTCAATTCTCAATCCGGTTCACAGTGTTTGTTTTCCATTGGTCTGGACCTTGAATTTTGGAATCAAGACTAAATTTCATAACTTAAATGACCACAGGACTCTTTTAGCTCAGAGGGACCAGAAAAGTCAGACGGTCTGCCAGAGTTTCCTCCAGGACCAGGGAGGAGTCCATGGTGCACGTTCAAAGGGATCCTGAAGAGAGCAAAGCTTCCGTGTGAGTTGGCACAGCACACCAGGCACGTGAGCAAGTCAGAGCCTGCCCCTGCCCCCGAGCTGTGACAACTGAGGGCGGAGAGTCCACTGAAGGCAGACTTGGGGACAGAGTGCCTGCAGTGAAGGGGCCCTTCCCTGGCGTCAGGGGCAGGAAGCCCAGTCACTCTGCGGCACCTGGGAGTCTGGGAGGGAGGGTGACAAAGATGGCCAAGCTCTTGGCAGGAAGGGGCGGGGCGGAGTCAGCACTGCCGTCGGCCAAGGCACGTGGGCATCAAGGTCAGTCAACCGGACCAAGCAGAGGCTCCTCCCTCAGATCACGCCACCAGACTCTACGGAAAGTGAGCTTAGTGATGTGGCCCTGGTGCTCTCAGCCCAGGAAAGAAAGGTGAGTTCAGAGTCAGAATCAAAAGAAGGTGTCATTAGAATCTGCAGGAAGATAGAAAGGCACGAGTGATACCTGCCTTCACGGGTGAGAGTGCTCTAAGCGGTTTAGAAGAAAGGCTCAGATACAAAGTAATATTATTATCGTCTTAATTATAATTAGAACCTACAAGTCAAGTCTTGAAAGACATTTATAGCACATCCTTACTTGTTTAGGTCAGCTTCCCAGAAAGGGGAAAAAAATAGACTTGGACATTTTTCATTTAGGCAAGAAATAGATGGGTCCATGTGTCAGGGCTATGTTCTAAAGCACCCCTATTTTAAGGATGTTCTTTGGGGCTCAGGTAGATTAAAACACTAGCTAGAGCCAAAAAGCTCAACGTGGTAGAAAATAGGCTTGCTTTTTTAGCTTTGGAGGGCTCCAGGCCAATTGGAAGCTTCCACCCACTGTGAAGTAATGCAACTGGTAAAATAGCTGGTAAATGATCCATGACTCAGGGCTGCTGAGTGATGGGTCTGCAGAGCGGGGAGAGGGGAGGATACTGAATAAGTACCCAAAGGTTTCTGATTACCTAGGGACTTAGTTTCCGAGTTGAGGGTAGTACAGCCTCCCTAAGCTTTTGCCTCTTATCTTCCACCCTGTTTAGAGGGTGTGAAGTATCAGAAGGTCCTGAGGATAGGCGATGAGGGGAATGCTACCCCTCATTGGGCCTCTGGGAAAAATCCCATGAGAGTAGGTTAGGACTATTGGTTGCAATGAGGTTGTTGCTTTGGTGCAATCCAGTCACCCATGTGCCTTTCTTTCAAAGTGCTTTGGAGCACCCTCATTGGCATGAGGGCAGGTATCAAGCATGCATTTCTACCTACTTGCTTGGTTACTGTGAACAATTCAGAAACAACTGTTGAAACCAGAGCTGCTGAAACCAGGGCTTCATGGATGGAAAGAGTCACACCACAGTGTAGTGCAACTAGGTTTGCAGGCTTCACGATGGACGAAGACAAGTGTTGCATAACAGTGTAGGAAAAACTGGTTTTAGCAAAAGTCTGTGTACCTGTGTCATAGTTAATGAAGCTTTATGAAGATGCAGCCAGGGATTATTTTCCTCCTATTCCCAAAATGTAGGCTTCCAAGCTCCCCTGGTTTCCCAAGGCCCCTGTCATGCCTGGCACTGCCCAGCCTTGTACTGGGAACCCATTTCTTGAC
>JAJEJO010000339.1:0-44854 GCA_020662805.1 Glaucomys volans | reverse complement strand
CTTCTTTAGTTTCATTCCTTGTGGATTCTGATAGTTTGGAAATTAGCAATGTTATATTAATGGCTCCCTCCTTCAGGTAACCCTAGGAGATTCTAGAGACCTCCTGAAAGGAGACTAGCAGACACATTTGAGGCACCTCCTCACTCAGTGCGGGAGACAATTGGTCATCTTTACAGCACAGGGTCATATGGAGCTAAAAAGTCTCAAAGCAACAGGATTTCCCACCCCCCAATATTGCTTGGGGTTTTTCTTTTTCTTTTTTCTTTTCTCAGTTAAGTTTTCCTCTTTCTAAGATTCTAATCCTGAGGTTTGTTATGACTCACATTTAAAACAAACACATTTTAATTATCCCTCTCTAAGTGCTGTAGCAGTTTTCCTTGGGAGGTAAGAAACCAGGAGTCCATCCCAAAAACTCTAGAAAAGCAAACTCCAGTCTCTCCAGCAATTGCTGTGTATTTTTTCACTCACAGAGTAGTTTACTGAAATAAAGAACATTTTGTTACACTTTCTGGGTAATTCTGTGCACAAATTGACAGTGTCAAGAGAACACGGTCATTCACAGCAAACTGTGCAGCCCCCTTATCTTTTTCTCCACAGGCGTGAGCCACAGGTTCAGAGCAAGTGCCAGCTCCTCCTGCTAAAATGTTCTTGATCCCTGCCAGCAGCCAGGACGGCCGTGTGAATGTGCAAATCCTTGCTCTGAACTACCTAGACCCACACTTCGTAAATGTCATTTCCTGGTGTTCTGTTTTATTTGAGAAATGATGTTTCATCAGCAGCCCCGAGACTGGCTGATGATGCTATACACCTTCTGAATCCTATGGGAAGGAGCCCTTTTCCATATGACGGACATACTGCTCATTTAGGAGCCTTTTTTAGGACAAAGTTAAACTCTCGCATCACCTTATAAATCTTAGGAAATGAAAGATCAAATTCCATACTTCTGCAAATTGCTCATTTCTGTCTTCTTAATAACACTTGATGTAGCTACTAACATAAAAGAAAATGTAAAAGCCTTTTTTGCTTTCTAATAATGACACAACATGGCTCCACAGACACTAAAATATAGAACTGAAAATGTTGCATGTTTAAAACATGAATTTTTATATAACACAATGACAATTCTGTATCTCCCCAATTAATGTCATCATATCCAAAGCATTTTTAATCATGCAAAAGTTAGTATCAGATAAATCTAAAATTTTAAATTCTAAGATGAGATATTTATTACCTTAAAATGGAAAAAATTACCTCCTTTCTGAATCATTAGATACATTATTTATTTGTTTGCAATAGAAGAGTTAAGCTGGTCCCTAAGTATTTATTACCTTAAGAAAGTACACAGAGAAATGTACCTCATACAATCTTCAATCAGATACTCATACTATGTTTTTAAGTGAGTTTCATTAAGGTTTATACTCAACACAACTATCATACTGTGTACTTAAATAAAATACAGTGTTCCTACTAAATGCAAGATTTAGTCAAATGTGTGGCGTTGGTATGGCAGATCATGAATCACAACACAAAGAGGGACATTTTCTGTAGTGTTAAAGTTAGGGTTGAGAATGGCCTTTTATTGTTCAAATTATAATACATTCTTGTTTGTCTGGAATCTAAACTGCTAAAAACATCAAATAACAGAAATACTTTAGAAACATTCTGCTTTTCTTGTTCTTATGATGTAGCTTATAACTAAGTTGAAAAACAGATGTATTTAACTAACAAAGATAGAAGCTTCTAGACTGCAACTTCATAGCTGGGTAGCTTCAACCCCAGATATCTGCTAACAGTAAAGATTATTATTCCCAAACATTATTGTTCCAAAGGGTCTCAACCTCCAATCTATCCTTAACCTAACTAGAGATATAAAAGAACCACAAGCAGGAAGGTCATCACAGAAATGCCTGCCACCTTTCTGTTACCCCAGGTACAGCTCCTAAGTTCCATCACTTGAGCAAATGTAATCAGAGAATATACTTGGGCATTGAGCACAGTGTTACTATTAGTAGCAACAGTAGCAAACACCTTTCTGTGAGTATTACACATTCTGCCTCAGGAGCACCCATCCATTACAAATAGAATTCCCAAGCTCCTGTTCCTTATGTCTTCAACTACCAGGCTCACCAGTCCATTTTGGTTCTCTGATCAAATGCAGATTTTCTTAATCCTCACAATGACTGTGTACTCTAGATATAGGAGAAGTAGTTCTCCTTCAATCCTGGCAAGTTAGACAACATATGAAAGAAACTTTTGATTTCTTCCCAGCTTGGCTGTCAGGATTTTGAGAACTGACCAGGAAGAAAGATGGTACCATGAGAACTGCAAAACCAAGTGTCAGCTGCCTGGCTGTTGCAGGCCATATAGATCTCTGGGGTGATGCTTTTCCCTAAGATTCAAATGGAGTAGCAGGAAACCATATACCACATGTGGTGAAAGCTAGTACGCCCCTCCCCACAATGTCTCTGGGAACTTTCAAGGAGCTTACATGTCTCCTAGTCACCCTTGCTTGGATTTCTTACTGCTAACCCCTGTCTTGCCTCCCAGCGTTCTTCTGTTCTCCACGCTGCTTTGCCCCATGTTAGATGCTGCCTTCGTTTTCTCCAAAATGCCACCCACAAAGTTGGGGTGTGCAGCAGCCTTTGAACAAGGGAGGGGTCACAGCACAGCTCAGCCCAAGGACACTAGATGCCACTATTGAGAAAACCCATTCATTACGGCTGCCATGAAAAGTTTCCTGCTGGCCTTATCATGCGTAGGACCATCTTGATGCCTTTTCCTCGGGTTCCTTCTCCCCTCTGATTCATCTGCCCTAAATCTTGATTTCTTTCCTATGAGTACCTAGCTCTCCATCCCTTGTGCCTCACTAAATTCACCCGCCCATCAAGGTGTTTCGCTAAGCAGAGGTCCCTTACTCTAGGCCTCTGCTGTTAAGCTGCATAAAGCCCTGACAAAAGCTTTAAAGTCACATGATCAAAATCATAATCTTAATAGAACATTTGTTACCTTTATTCTTTGGCAAAAGCAGGCGGGCAGTATATTGGTAAGGCTAGAAGACATCTGTGGCCCAGAGTCACAGAGGCCCAAAGTAACAGTGGTTAAAATGAAATGGAATTTTTAGTTTCTCTCACATATAGATGTCAGAGCTAGAGTTAGAGCACTGCTCCATGAGGTCATCCTCAGGGATCCGGGTTCCTTTTATGTTATTGCTGTGGTCTCTCAAAAGTATTATTTTCATCACCCGGTTCCAGATGGCTCACAACCACACCCTGGTCCAGCCAGCAAAAAGGAATAAAAGGCCATGGAGAGGACAGGACCCTTCCCTTGAAGGGCATAACCTAGAAGTCACCTACATCCCTTACCCTCACATCTGTGAGCCAAAACTTATCACATGCCTACAAGAGTCATTGTGGAAAACAGTTTTTATTTTAGGTGACCATGTGTCTAGCTAAGAATTGTAACTACTATAAAAATGCACTGTCCAGGGGTGGGTGTGTAGCTCAGTAGTGTAGAGCATTTGAGTCTAGCATGCCCAAGACCCTGGGTTTAATTCCCAGCACTGGGGGGTGGGGGGGAGCCTCACTGTGGAATATAATAACTTCTAGTCACATGTGGCTATTTAAATTTAAATGAATTACATAAAATTCAAAATTCAGCTCTTCAGTCAGACTAGTCACATTTTGAGTGCTCAATAGCCTCACATGACTCATGGTGACCGTGTTGGACAGTGTTGATATAGAACATTTTCATCATCATAGAAAGTTCTACTGGACAGTGCTGCTATAGAAGAAAGAGTAAAACACTGGTCACATACCCATTTGAGAATTTGAGAATAGTTACAGTCATTGTCACAGGCAATATAAAGATTCATTCTTCCCCTTCGAGCATGTGTCTCTTGGAGTTGGCGACTTTCTCCAGTCCTCCAGTGTGATCTCTGTGCTGTAGCTGCCCCCTTGTTTGAGCATGCCCTGCAGCTGTTCTCCAGCCAGTTATCATGGGCAAAGGTTCCAACACATGCCCAGCACATACCAGACAGTCAGTGTTGCTCCCTTTTCCTGTCACTGCCCCTCTTGCCCCAGTACATACTAGTAGTCTCCTCCCCTTTATGGGACTTAGTTACAGAGACCTGCATTGCCTCCCTGAGGATGCCTCATTATTGATGACCCCATCACAGAAAAGGAACTGAGGAGACTCAGCCTTTCCAAGGGAGGTAGAGAGATGTACATGGGATGGAATCCCAGTTCTTGCTCCTCCATTAAGTGTCTGCTTTGATGCAATGGAAAGCCTGACAGTGACAGATGACCTCCTCTGATGCCTTTTTAAGAATTCAGGGAAAGAAAATGATCACATTCACTTGCAGAAGCAAGGGAGGCTGTCCTCTCCCACTAACCCAGTTTTTCACCTGCAGGTGTGTTAGTCCTGCACAGTGTTTGCTTGTGGACTCCTGGACCACAAGCAGCTCTTGATTCTGAATAACCCTCAGCCTTGGGAGTCAGCCCACTTTTTCTCCTTGACCTTTGGCTTCCTGGTGCCCTCTGGCTTTAGATTCCCTCGCTGGGGATGAGGAAC
Source organism: Glaucomys volans (assembly GCA_020662805.1). Taxonomy (NCBI): domain Eukaryota; kingdom Metazoa; phylum Chordata; class Mammalia; order Rodentia; family Sciuridae; genus Glaucomys; species Glaucomys volans. The sequence continues at coordinate 40,285 of JAJEJO010000339.1, read as the reverse complement.
CTACATCCAGTAACATTCCAGAACCCCTTGATGGTGAAGGGTGGAGGTGGTAAGACAAGGGAAGGACACCAAAAGGTTCAACATTAGTCCCTGAAGGAAGCACATCTGTATTTGGGCAAGAGGGGCAAAGCAATTCTTAAACTGTGTGAAGTCACACATCCATTTGAGAATTTTAGAATAGCTATAGACTATACTGTCTCACCAGAAGAAATGCATGTACTCACCAAAAGATGTCAACATTCCAGAAGGCTCATGGACATACTTCGTTATGTTACTTTTTGACTCAATGTTCCAAACAGTCATTGTGGTTTCTTAAAGTTTTAAAAAGAATATTATTACCAGGCTTACAGGAATTCTCCAGGATCCTAAGCCTGTTAAGGGACAGACCTTAATCATGAATAGATGCCTCAGCAGGTAGGCTCCATTTTGATTTCTGTGTTTCTGTGGATTAGAGGGACACCTTCTCAGGGTTACATCCCAGGGATGAAAGCAACCGTATTTACCACAATTGAGATAATAATACCTGAAGGTGCAAAAATCACTCAGTAGCAAAAAATTACTCAGATTTGAAGACAGGGAAATTAAAATGCCCGAGAAACAAGAATACATGAGGCTCAACTACCCAAACTAACCAAAGAGAAAATAACAGTCCTGATTTGAAGTCTCCTTGGGGAGGAGAGGGCTTTGCGATGTTATGAGAGCAAAAGATTATTGCATGGTTGATGAGGGGCTCCCTGAGGTGTTTTGGCTCAAGTGGAGTGAGTGTGAGCAGAGTGTGGCATGAACTGTGGCATGAAGCGTGGAGCAGGTCACAAATGCAGTGCTGCATTGTCATGACATGTGCCGTGTCACCTGGGGCTGCCATCGATGTCATTTTTAGCTTTTCCTGCTTTTCCAGAGCTCTAGCTTCTGGGCCAGCTGGCGTTCCCAGTTTTGTAGTATCTCTGTCCCTGTAAATCAGTGGTTCTCATCCCTGGCTGCACATTAGAGCCATCTGGAGACTTTAAAAATACTGCTGCCTGGACACATCACTTGATTGGTCTGGAGGGGACCCAGGAATCCCTGGCAATAAAAACTCCCCAGATGATTCTAATGCACAACTGGGGCCACCCCTCTTATAAAATGTTGCTGGAAACCATTGCAGGTATTTGTGGGATCTATGGAGAATTTAGATGCTTGATAATCAGAGGAAAGCCAAGGGACAGCCCTTGTGACAAACACCGAAGCCTGAGAATTAGGAAAATTGCCATAAAAGAAGGTGGACCAGGAAAATGGGTTTGTGGGTCTGATGTTGTCCTCCTTTCAGTCATCCAGTAGCATTCTGATCTAGTTTGGTAATGAAACTGAACTGCTGTTAAATACTTAGTAAAATGAGAGTTTTCAGAGAGAATTAATCAAGAATGAGTTTCATGCTATTCCAATTAGGGAATGGGTTAAATAATTCATGATGTAAAAATTCAGAGAAAAAGGAGACTGAGGGAGATCCAAGGAAAGGGTGGGGTTGCTGGCTGCACGGAGGCTGGCATGTGCACATTGTTTGGTGATAAAACTGAGTGATTCTGCACTTTGATAGGGTTTGCTATTATTCCAATGAGGTGTAAGTTAAATGTCATCTTTCTTCTGACTCAATCATTCTTGTTTTTAGGAAGCAGACAGAGGGTTAAGGGTGACCCTGGAGATTATTTGGTCACATTTTCAGAGCAGCTGATGAGATGGATGTCTGAACTTGGGATCCCTAGAAGCATGCCTCCACAACAAGGGTTCAAGAGCGAGTAGTTCATTTGGAAGATGATCATAGGAAACACCAGAAGGAGATGAAGAAGGAAATAAGGCAATAAAGGGTACATTATCAAACAGAGGAGGCAGAGCAATGCCACTGAGGACAACTGGGGGTTAATCCCACCATGTAGACATACCCTAGAATCACCCTACCTGAGATGTGAGGAAACTGCCAAGTCCCTAAAGCAGCAGGATCAAGGGCTGCTTCCAGGGCATTGACCCTTTTTTTCTGGCTCCCAAACTTACTGTACTTCTCAAAAAAGATTAAGGTTCAATGAAAGAGTGGCAGGTGTATGGAATAAGCTGCCTCTGGAGTGTAGAAGGGAGAGGAGAGAGAATATAGGCAGGACACCAACAGTGTCTGTCACAGGGGATGAATCCATCCATCCATCAGGATAATTATCAAGTGGCAGTCACACATACAATTCACAATGAAGGCTGGTCACATGTTTGCAAAAATTTTTACAGATTTCTGTACAGTGGCCCTACAGAGAAGAACCAAGAGTCATATTTATTTTCATCTGCCCCTGCCTGTGACTCTCCCAGCCCATCCTACCTTTAAATTCAGGAGAGAACATTTTCTCAGACTCTCCAAAAATTTCATGAGCTTAAAACTACCATCTTCCAGTCCCACCCCAAGGTTCAAAATTCAACTACTGGTTGGCAGGTAGGACCCCATTGGGTCTGACCCACAAGAGGTAAAGGAGAAAACTCACTTGATGTGGTTAGATTCATTGTCACTTAAGGAAATGAGAATTGTCTGGCCCAGTCCCCCGAGTCTCCTGACATTCCAGTGTCCCTGTTACTAGAGCCCTGGGCTGTGTCCTCCAGAACCAGTCAAAAGTGTGTATTCTCTAACAGCTGATTCTAATAATCAAAAGTTTATTTCTGATAACCAAAGGGATTCTCCCCGGTGAGAAGCCAGAGTTGGAACAGAATCCAAAGTGCTGTAGTTTGATTGCTTGCCCTTTCCCAGAATTATGTTATTTAACTGCCACTGGCACAGTATTTAGAGGTGGGAACTTTAACAGGTGATCAGGCAATGAGGGTTCTGGATTAGTGTTGTTATCACTGGAGTGGGTGAGTTATTGGGGGAGTAGGTTCCTTACAAAAGTTTGGACCCCTATGTCTCTCTCACTCTCTCTTTGCCCTTCCATCATGAGATGACACAACAAGAAGACTCTCACCAGGTATGGGTCCCTCTCCAGTCTCTGAAACTATGAGAACTAAATTTCCACCTATTACCCAGTTTGTGGTTTTCTGCTCCAGCAGTGCTATGGTTTGCATGCAATTTGTCCCCTCGGGATTCATGTGTGGAGAGTTTGGTCCTCTTCAAAAGGTGGAGCCTAAGAAAGTGGTAGAACATGGGGAGTCAGGAGCTTCTGCCCTGGGAAGGGATTAATGTAGTTCTCCAGGGAGCCCAGCTAGTTTTTGCAGGGGTGAAATATTGTACAGTGTGTTTGCTCCATTCGCTTGTTCCCATCTGCACGTGGGTACTTCCGTTTCCATCTCTCTGCCATGTTGTAACACAGCCAGAGGGCTGGGGCCATGCTGTTTGGACCTTCTAGTTATCAGAATCCTGAGCCAAATAAATCTCTCTTTATAAAGTACCACTTCAGGTATTTTTTCATCACAACAGAAAATGGGTTACTAAAAATAGCATCAAATGACCTAAGACACAGGGTCATGGCAGGATGGCAGGGAAAGAAGCAGAATTATCTCAGATAGGTAAATGAGATTTGAAAGCAGTTATCTCATGTGGGAATTCTCTGACATGGCCCAAAATAAACACATCTACTGAATCTTCAGATTCTGAAAAGTAGTACTTTATAAAACTAAATCATCTCACTTCATCCCTGACCTTTCTTTATGTTGGCAGAGTTTGGGGTGAAGCAGGAGTCAGGAAAGGATGTGGTGGGGGAGGAGGGCAGGCACCATCTGGCACCTAGAACCAGGGCTGCTGTATCTGCCCTGCCTGCTTGTCTCAGGAAGTGCCATCAATCAGATCAGCAAAGCATCTCCTCTTTGCTGAAAATTCACTTGCATCTCTCTGCTTCTCAAATTCACTTCTAGATACCTTAAGATTTACAACCCATTACAGTGTTGAGAGGCAAAAAAGATCTTTGAACCATAACATTATCTCTTTTCATTATCTTCAGAATGCCCTGAAAAGCTTCAATTAAAGTTTCCAGTGCTTCTTTAAATACTTTCAATAAAGATATACATTAAATACTTTACATTTCCTTCCAACTTATAATTTTTAGAGGCAGAACTAATACAGCCGTGGAGTCTTACCCAATTCTGACAGACCTTAAAATCACTTTCATAGCCTTTTATGATTACAAAAATTCAAACCAGAGATAAAGAAGACTGTGGGAGTCCCTCATGGTCAGGGTGAGGGCTATGAACAGCAGGAATGAGGAAGGTCAGTTGTGCATTTATTCCTCAATAAAACCATGTTCTAGAGACTGGAAGAAGGTTTGTTGGGCTAGGCAGCAGAGAATGGCAGATGATGCGGCTGGATCAGACTGGGCCTGTCAGTCAGGCTAAGGGTCTGGAAAACTGAGGAGGGTGTTCAACATGTTTCTGTGCATGGGGGAGAGGTGGGGTGGTTGCAGATGGAGGGTGGATTGGGCAGGGGAAGCACTACTGAAGAGTGTCACCTCTGTCCATGGGCTTGTGCTGTTGTCCTGGCCAATGCGGGTCGAGGCTTGCCTAGGGCTGGCAGGAATCTGAGAGTGTTTGCCTCCAAACTCTCTTTCAGCTACAAGCAGAGCCTCTCTGTTGCTGTTGCTGACTTTAGACATTGTTCACTGTGCCCACCAAGTGCATCAGCTCCTGGAGAAGCTTCCTGGGCTCCAGCACACACAGATCCTTATTTAAAAGGTCTCACGAGGGCCTGGGAATCAAAGTTTTCAAGCTTGTTCATGTAATTCAGATGAATATTCACATTTCCCTCCCATTTTCTCCACAAAGATGTTGACAAGATGGTGTTGAACCTAGAACAAGCTCTAGGTGTTAATTAAATTCCATCATCTTAATTAAATGGCTTTACCTCATGAGTCTCCATTTCATCATCTGTAAAATGGGCATGATCTTTTTCTTTTTATGTATCTCCTGGGGTTGTTTTTGAGCATCTAATGAGATGACAGATTTGAAAGCATGACACAAATATTCTTTTCCTGCAAATAACAATAGTTTTCAATGTCAAGAAGTCATCTAGATTTTATTACTTGGTGTCTTGTCCCCTTTCTCTCTTGGCTAGATTAGATTGACTCAGTGAGGTTTTCATTGTTGTTGTTTTGGCACCAGGGATTGAACCCTAGGGTGCTTAAACACTGAGTCACATCCCCAAGCCTTTTTATTTTATTATTTTTTTTATTTTGAGACAGGGTCTTACTAGGTTGCTTACAGCCTCATTAAGTTGCTGAGGCTAGCTTCAAACCTGAGATCCTTCTGCCTTAGCCTCCCCAATTGCTGGGATTACAGGTGTGCACCACCACACCCAGCTAAGTGAGGGCTTTTTTTTAAATGTATTTTTTAGGTGTAGGTGGACACACTACATTTATTTTTTATTTTTATATGGTGCTGAGGATCAAAACCAGTGTCTCACATGTTCTAGGCTCTACCACTGAGCCACAAACCCAGCCCCTAAGTGAGGGCTTTTTAAACAGCACTGGTGCCTGCTGCAAACGGTCCCTCCTGTTTTGCTGAGAAGGGTGCTTCTCCTTCCCCTGGGTCCCCAGTGGTTTCCCCTACCCTGTTCCAGGCAGTGGCTCTGGTGGTCACCATTACTCATCTGCACTAGCTGCTGCCTTTGGCTACACATCAGCTTACATCTGCTGCATGCCAGGCTCTGAACTAAACTCTATTCATATAAAATGATCCTTACTGTCTCCTGACCATGAGTAATATATCAGGGTCATGTGGCCAGGAAAGCAGGGAGCTGCTTTTGAACCCATTAACCACTCATTCCACCATTGTTTCTGGGAAAGAGGAGTTTTCTTCCTCCCTGAATTGTATCCCCCAAAGCTCGAGCAGACTTTATTACCACTCTCTACTTGTTCTCTTATTCTCTGCAGCACAGAGAGCTGACCATTAGGCTTAAATTTACCTTAACTCTGTCTTCCAGAGAAGCCATGGACCAACAAGCAAAGGTGACTTCTGGGTGAGCATGAAGATCTAGACTTGATCCTCTTTGAAGTATTGGAAGTCCTCATACGGTCGTGAGAGCAAGGCAGCCTGTTATTCATCATTGTATGAATGGCACGTGTTAGGTGTTCAGTTAAGTCTATTAATGAATGAGGTATTGGCAAGGTGATCAAGGGGGAAAAAGCATTTATCAATCTAATGCTGGTTTCTAACACTGCTTTGAATTAGGGGCGGTAGCAACACTAGCTTTAAAGTTATGTGGTGCTTTACAGTTTAAATATCCATCAATATGCAATGTTCATCCTGCAAGATGATTTTTATCCCTATTAAAAGGAAGATATTTTGGCTACTTGGCACTGAGCTAGGGATTTTCACTTTAGAAACCCTACTCTCCTTGTTGGTAAAATAGAGATGATGACAGCAGTATCCTTATAGGATTATCCTAAGGATTCAATGAGATTTGGCATAGGAAGTGCTCAGTAAATACTGGTTCTTGCTAGTGGTCATAGAGCTGATGGACTCTACCTTGTCCAACTTCACTCAAATGTTCTTTGCCATAAATGTGAAGTCTGTGGTTATCACATTTTGGGAGGTGGGGTTACTGGGGATTGAACTCAGGGGCACTCGACCACTGAGTTACATCCCCAGCCCTATTTTGTATTTTATTTAGAAACAGGGTCTCACTGAGTTGCTTAGTGCCTTGTTTTGCTGAGGCTGGCTTTGAACTAGCATTCCTCCTGCCTCAGCCTCCCGAGCCACTAGATTACAGGTGTGCGCCCCTGTGCCCAGGACATTTTTATTGAATAAATAGATGGCAGAATATTGTGGAAGAATTGACGATAATATTTATCTAAAGAGTTGGCATTTGCATTGATGAAACTAATGTTTGACAAACGTGCATCAGATCTAGGAAAGGATGGTCCCTGCTGCCTAGAATTAGTCACTATATTGTCCAGCACAGTGACTCTGACCAGGAGTCACCAACAGATCCAATGTTTACCTGAGGTATCACTTGGGAATGCAAAATCATTCATTTACTCAGTTAACAAGTATTGGGCACCCACTGTGTGCTGGTCACTGTACTTGGAGTTGGGATGTTACAGTGAGCAGAGAGGCCAAGTCTGTGACTGCATGAAGTTGGCAGTCTAGTAGGAACATGGGAGGGGCTGCTCTTAGCCTTGGAGAATCTCAGAACTTCAGATGCCACACTTATGAAGGGATGGGGGACTACTCAGGCAGGTGGTGACCAGAATCTCTTATGATCCATTTTCTCTTGGTGGTAAAATAATAAGCAAGTCTTTTTTAAAAAAATTTTTTTTTAGATGTGGATAGACCTTTATTTTATTCATTTATTTATATGTGGTGCTGAGAATTGAACCCAGTGCCTCACACATGCTAGGCAAGCACTCTACCACTGAGCCACAATCCTAGCCTATAAGCAAGTCTTAAAGCCCACTTCTTCTTAGAGGAAATATAGGCAAGAACTGGTTACAGAATCAAGCCAGATTGAAAGGATCTTTCTTTTCATAGGGTTCCAGGACCGATGAAAATACCTTGAAATGGCAGGCGTTCTCTGGTTCTGAGGGAGAATCCCAGGCTTATCCTCATCTAATCTGATTATATAATTTTTCAAGTTCTCTCATGAAGAATGCATGTTTTAGTCTAGATGTGACTGGGAGAAAGTCTCTTTGATTTTCCATGATGAGACTTATCTCCCTTCGAAGTAGATTCACAGAGATACGGTGGCTTAATAGACCTAAAACATCCAGAATTAAAACTACTGGTAAAGAGACAACCTGAGTTAAACCATTGACTTGAGACCCTCTTCCTAAGCAAACACTCTGCTACTTTCAAAGAAAATGCATTCTCAAATCCAGTTCATATTTTCTGAGTGTCCCAAGCCCAGCACTGGAGTGGTAGAAAAGACCCAGGTATAATTTGTTCCATGCCTTTTCATTCTAAGATTTTTCATTTGCAGGATCCACCTTATAGAATCCTTGTGGGGATCAAATGAGATCCTCTATGTAAAGGACTTAGGTCAATGCCTAGCATGTTTCAAAAGCTTGAACTTTGCTCATCATTTGAGATGGATGTCCTGCTTTGGTCTGTCCAGCAACCATAACTTCTCTGGGGAACAGTCTCCCTTCCATTCTACATGGGCTTGATGGGCATGGAATCCATGGGGCTGATCATAGTAATTTTTACCTGAAAAGAGCAAAAGAGTTAATTCAACATACAAAGAGATGCAGAGATGAGAGCAGATGAGCACAGAGAGGTCCTGACATACTTGGACCAACTGTGATCCCTAAATCCAAGGTTCCTATAGCTCCTTTTTCAATTCTGTGAGTAATCATGGTTCAAGCCACAAAGGTGAACCAAAAGTTCCCTAATTTGCTTAAGCAGTTTGAGTTTGGGTTTCTATGACTTACAGTTAGGATCACGGGGATGTGAGGTCATGATGCTGTAAGCCCACACAGAAGGATGGGGTGGGACAATACCCTTCCAGGTACTCGCCCCTGAGGAGTGAGACTGTTCTCTGAACCACTGGGTCTTAGTCACTGACATTTAAACAGACTTTGGCACATCTTTCATCTGTCTCTCACGTGCCCGTGGTGAGTTACCACCGAAAGTGACACCTTCCTTCTGAGTCTCAAAGACAAGAAGTCAAGTGTGCCCTTGGTGCTGTGTTTTAGTGATAGGAACATCTTACTTGTTCAGATGGGGAAGGACATCTGTGTAGGTCAGTGGTCACCCAGGTCAGTGGCTGGAAGGAATGCAGAGTGGCCACAGTGAGCAGTGGGTATAAAATAGACATTAACCCCAGGGCAGTTTCTGTATTTATTTCACTTTGGACCCCCAGAGCTGAGTGCTGAGTCAGGTACTCTGTGAATATCTTTACTAGGGTTTTAAAGTGGAATGGAAGCTGCTGGGGCCAGGAGCCTGTCCTTAGCTCACTGGGGTGATAAAGCTGCTTTGGGAGAGGTTCTGGGGTGTGTGGGAGAAGCCATGAGACCTGGCTGCTGCCTTGAAGGAGCTCCCCTAGTGAGGGGGTGGGACAGAGAGAGAGAGAGAGAGAGAGGAAAATTCACGTGCTGGGGGAATTCAGAGCAGAAGAAACCACTGCAGGTTTATGAAGCTGACTCTCTATTGTGACACATTGGAGACACAGATCAGCCTTGAGGCCATGTGAGTTGGCGGGGAGAGTGGGGTCTCCAGTGGCCTTGGAGCATGAGTGGGATTCCAAGAAGCGGAAAGCAGAGTTCGAGCTGGTAGCTATAGGAAAGGCAAGCAGGATCTTATGAAGGCTGCAAGGTCAAAGAGATAAAGCCAAACAGAGAGCTTAGTAGCTAGGAGGAGAGTGGGGGCAGGGTGCATTTTTGCAAGTATCTTCAGTTTGTTGACAAACGTGTATTTAAGGTGGACTTTGACCAGCTGGTGAGTCCCTTTTGTGGAAATACAGTGATATGTGCTAGTGTGGTCCTGGACCAGCAGCATCTGGGAACTTGTTGAAAAGGCAGATTCTTGAGTCCACCACACATCTGTTGATTTGTGACACGACTGACTGGGTTTTACCATGTCCTCTGGGTAATTGCTATGCTGGGCCGAATGCAGCCAGTGTGCAGAAGGGACCAGGCAGGCATCTGATTGCAGGCTCCTCAATTCTGAATTTTAGTATTAAGACATTTTTCCATTTTGAGAAGGTCCTGAAAGTTTTTGAATAAAAGTCATTCATTCATTCAACTAATGTTTACTGAGCACTTGCCGTGCTGGGTACCTGGATCCAACAGTAAACATGTCTGCATTTGTTCAGGCAGCTTTAAAGCAAGGGTTTATCTAGAGACAAAACTGCCATTGTCTGTATTTTTTTCTGACTTACTAATGGAACATTCATACCAGAAACAATTCTGCTGCTGGGCTCTGACATCAGAAGTTTTGCAGTTCAGCATCTACTAAAAGTTGCTAACACTAGTGGTGTGACTCAATGAAGGGAGACTGGTACACACACACACACACACACAAACACACACACACACACACAATTTAAAGGCGTAGGACAGAGAATTTTCTTTCAAAGTCTGTGCCACTTGCCAGAGAGCTGCTGTTTTAACAAGTCCTAAGATAGACTCCCAGTCTTTGACTTTTGCCACATGGGGATCACTTAGCTCCAGGTGTTTCTGTGTTTACTTCACAGTTTCTGGAAGCTGTGGGCTGGGAGGGTGGGGGTGAGTGAGAGAACAGGAGTGGAGGAGGAAGGTTGGGAGAGGTTCTCCCCGGTCACCACCTATCAGCTCTGATGAAATTAGATTGTGATTTCAAAGACAGCAGGTCTTTTAATTTGAATTTAATGAAACAGACTAACATGCTCTTCTGGATGGTTGGATATACTCAGGACAACTTGTAGCCCTCTTTCTGGTTTGGGCAAGGGCCAAAGACGAGGAGGCTGAAGTGCCTCCTAGGTGCCCATCTCAGGCTACACAGCTCCTCTAGATACTGGGCAGGCTGAGGTGGGTGGGCATTGCCCTCTGCTGGGACAAAGCAGGAGAAATGAGTTGAGGCCAGGGATGGTTGCATCCGGTGGCAGAGGACAGATTTAGAGGAGTCCTCAGGCTGCCCAGTTTGAGCTTTGGCTCCTTGGCCTGAGAAATGCAGAGATGAGTTTCTGATCTGCCCCAATCCCTGTCTCCCATGTCAAGACCCTTGTCAGGACCTCTGAAGATATCAATTCCTCCATTATTCCAATAAAACCACACTTACTTCCTGCTCTGAACTATCCCTAGCTGATACCAGATCTGAGCATGTCGTGGAAAGGAACTGAAGGAAGAAGCTGAGAAATATGTGCATGTCCAGCATTGTGGATGCCACAAACCCTCTGCCATTTTCCTATTACTGTTGGGCATGTGACAGCAGCCTTTCTGACTGTTGAAGACCCTCTCCTCTTTGTTTCCAGGAAGGTCAAAGGAGACCAGCATTTCAAAGAGCAAGAACTACCTTAACATACCAGTAGGCAGCCCCAACAACTGTGCCACAGATCTTATTTTAAACTAATTACATTACCAAGGGGTGGGTGGGAGGGAGGAGAGGGGGTAATTATAATCGGGGGAAATTTTTTTTAAAGTCCTAGTTTCGAAAATTTCAGACTTAATTTAGTAAATTTCAATTACAGAGGGAGTTACTAAGCTGAAGATCATTTGCATTATATACTTAATTACCACTTCATTTATATTTGAGATCACCAATGGAAATTCTTGGGCATGTGTACTCAGAATATGTGATTGATCCTAATGAGGTCTTTGTTCTTCTGGAGTCTCATTCTGGAGGCTCATGCAGCTATTTCCTCCCTAGTGGAGAGGCAAAGAGTTTGCCCAGCTGGGTGGAGACGTCTTAAATTAGAAGTGGAGCCTGTGAAGGAACCAAGAGGTTTTCAAACTGGCTGTACCACCAGGGAGAGAGGGTGCCACACTCAGGCTTTATGCTCCTGGTGGTTCCTCCTCAGCCTTTTATTGCTCTCCCATGACTGCATTAGCTCTGCTGGTCTGTTATGGATGACTCCCTTCCTGTGCCTCAGCCAGCAACAGAGGAAATAGCCTTTTGGGGGCCTTCCCCTTGCAAATAATGGATGCCGCCATAGCATTTCCTGCTTCTGCTTTTCCTGCTGTCTCTAAAGAAAGGGCACCCAGCAGTCCTGGCCACTGGGTCCTGATTGGAAAAGCTGTTTTCCAAGATCAGTTACTCTAAAAAGAAAAAGAAAAAAAAAATAGCAATGAGTCTACAAGAATTGGAGAATTGGGAGATCCGGTGTATGTGTGTGTGTGTGTGTGTGTGTGTGTGTGTGTGTGTGTGTATGTGATGCTAGGATCCATTTTGCAGGAGACAGACTTTTTTGGAGGAAAGAGAAAGGGAGGCAAAATGAATGAAGACTCTCCTACCTAAATGCAGGAGTGCCCACTGTGCCTGTCATGTCTCACAGCTACCTCACACCCTGAGGGCTTTACAAAGCACTGGTTCATCTGCAGCAGCCCTTCCTTATCTGAGGGGACACGTTCCAGGAACCTCAGTGGGTGACTAGAACTGCCAATAGTACTGCACCTTATGAATACTACATATTTCCTATACATAAACTTCTGAAAAAGTTTAATTTATAAATTAGATACACTAAGAGATTAACAACTCATAATAAAACAGAATAATTATAACTATATACTGCAATAAAATATATTTTAATCTTATGAATTATTTATTTCTGGAATTTTCCATTTAATATTTTCAAACTGCAATTGACCATGGGCAAAAAGCAAAGTCACAGAGAGGGGAAGGGCTACTGTATTAGCTTATAGGTAAAAGAACTGCCTCATTCTGCAAAGAAGGAAACTGAGGCTCAGAGACGTTATGTGACTTACCCCAAGTCACTGAGCTGGGTAGGGACAGCCTGGGGACTGAAGTCCGAGTCTCCCACTCCTGTGCTCCTTACATAATCTCAAATCACCTTTCACAGCCTGCCAGCAGCCTGAACCTTTGCCCCATTCATGCATGTTGGGGTTTGGATCCCACCATCAGTGTGTTACCTCATTTAAACTTAATTTCTGAATCTGTATATTTAAGTAACACTTTGTTTCAGAGGAATCCAGAGACTGGCCTTACTTAACCTTCTTCTGGAGGTGTGTCTATTTGGTGGAGCTTGGTAGAGGGCTGGGAGGGAGGGGCGGGAGAAGCCAGCCGGGAATTTCCCCAGTTTTCCACTGGAAGAGGCCAAGTCTTGCAGTCAGAGACAAATCCATGATTCTCCTGGCATTTTGTACATTTGCCAAATCCTGGGTCTTTGCTTTCATTATTCCTCTGGGGTGGTTTCCAAGTGTGGAGGAGTGTAGGCTGAGGAAGTGTCTGTGTTGAGCATGGCGGCAGGACAGATGCTGAGAGGAAGGAGGCGCTGACACCAGGAGTCCACCCTCAGGGGTTACTGTTCTGGCCCAGAGCAGGAAGTGTCCTCCAAGCTAAAGGACTATTCATCTCCTCAAGAACCTCCTGGGTATTGTGACTTCCTATGCAACAGCCAGCTAATGTTTTGGAGGAGAATAACTCTGAGTTCAAATCTCACCTCTGCTTAACTGAAAGATCTTGGGAAGTCACGTAACCCCACCCAAGGATCAGTTTTCTCATGTATAAAATGGGAATACTAATATCCACTCTCTGGGCTGTTGGGGGTCTTAATGAATGAGTAAAGAGCAGATAGTGGCTGTGATTAGAGGGGTGGGGGCAGCCAGGAAGTGAAAGGGGCAGGAAAGGGGTTGCTTGTCCTGCAAAGACAAAGTCAAGGACCAGGAGTGGGTTTAGCCATGAAGTAGCTTGCAAGATGCAGCAGCCATATGCTGGCTCTTAGGAACTCATTTGAAAAGCATAAAAGCCATAAAATAGCACCAGGATTTTTTTTCCTTGTGTGAGCAAAAATATTCACGCAGACAAACCTAAGCCAATCTTCTGGGACTAAGACTCTAAATATTACTTGTGAGTCACCCCAGCTTTCTTCCAAGAGAAAAACTCCCCCATCCCCTTACCCAACACCCCCGTCTGTGACACATTAGAATTGTAGCTTTTCAGCTTCTCCCACCAAACTCCCAGCCCCTCGTCGTGGGCAGGAGGACAACCCTGTGCGCAGAGAATGTGCTTCTTTATTTCAGTCTCTCTTGCTGTTAGAGCCAATTAAAAAAAAAAAAAAAAATTATGAGTGGGACCCACGCCAAGCTGCACAGAGACACTAGGTGGCGCTAGACCCCACGTTATTCAGTCAACGCGCATACTGCACCCTTTTCGGGGGGGCTGGAGGGGCTGGAAATGTTTGTAGAGTGAGGTCTTCTTGTTCCTAGAGAGGGGGGCAATTTCACAACCGTAAAGCCACACGAGACGATCGCGTACTATCTCAAGAGCTCCCACCTTTGCTCCTATCCTGGGCTCCATCGGGGTTGCTGGGGAAGGAGAATCCCAGACCAGAGGTTGGAGACCCCAAGCCCTTTGCTGAACTATAAATAACGTCAGGAACAAGTAGCCCTTTTCAGCTTCTGCTCTGCCCAAGGGCAGGAAGAAAAAAACAAACAAAAAACAAAACAAAACAAAAAAAAACTTTCTTCCTTAAGAGGAGGTGGGGAAAAAAAAAAAAAAAGGCAGATCCTAGAAGCTCCCTTGTGAGAACAGCCAAGCCCAGGTCTTTCATCCTGTCCAGGGTAGAGCTGAGACCCGCCCTGACCTCTGGCCTTTTCATTCTAGGCCCAGCCCCCTGTGGTAAAGCAGGAGCTTCAGTGCCCCCCTGGTGGTGAGTTGTCGGTACTTTTCCTGGCTCCAGGAATTTGGGCAGTGGGTTGATCCCATTGTCCTACAAGCACAGCTTCACAGAGACCCCGGGCTCCCTGTTGCTGGGATTCCAAAAGCCCTGATGAACAGTAACAATAATTGGTAGTTATGAGGCAATATCTACTTTTCTAAACAATGATGAGCGCTCTTCATACCTGGAGAGGCAGGTGAGCTGTGTTTTCTGTTTGTACATAGAGTGGCTGACACCCCCAGGTCTCACTAATGTTATCACTTTGAAATGATGATGATCATTGTTGCTCATTATCATCGTCATTGTTTCGTTCCCTTCCATGTGCAAGAGCCCAAACAGAACACATGTTGAAAGAGCTTTGGCTAACGGGTAAAGTGAAGATGGGTTTCCAGTTGGCGGGTACCATCTGGGTAAAGAAAGACTGGTTGTGGAGAACCACTGAAAGGAGGTGAATGCCTGAGTCAGCCCTTTCCTACTCCTTGGTTTTGATCAGGTGGGGTTCCTGTGGTGGGAGTTTGGGCTCTGGACACTTGGAGGGCAGGTGTGTGGGAAGGGCTTCCTTGCCCCTTCCACCATGAGGACACAGCCAGAAGATGGCTGTCCATGAACCAGGAGAGCCCTTCGAAAGACACTATTGGGGTTCAGAACATGATATCTCCAAGTAGAGCACCCTGATATGCTGCTTATTTAAAATTAAAGGCCCTTATAAAGCAGCTGATGCTAAAAGGGGCTTTACTCTGAGGATCCCTTTTGTGTTTAAAGACCGCACCACACCAAAGCAGAAAACAATTTCCTTTGGTTCCTTCTCTGCATTTGTAGGAACTGAACTCATACCTACAGAAAGGAAGATTAAGGTATGTAACCACACCTGGACAGATTATGTTACAAACTATTATCTGTCTCTTAGGCCCATTCAATTCCTAAAGAAAGTTATTTACTTTTATCTAAGTATTGGGTCCCTTCGCCTAAAATTATTTATTATCCCTCAAAACTGTCTCCGGGCCCCATCTCCCTCTCTCCTGTGCCCCTATGAGAAGGGTATATAAATATCTGGACTTCACAGGTTATTGGGTAACTACACTCCTGTGATTGTCCCATGCACATTAACAAATTCATGTACCTTTTTATCCTATGAATCTGCAAACAGTCAGTTCATCCAGGGGATCTTCAGAGGCTGAAGGAGGAGCTTTCCCTTTGCCCCTGCAGTACAGAATCTGGCAGCACCTTTATGCCAGACTTCCAGCTTCCAGAACAACTGGAAACAAAATGTGTGTGTGAAGTAGCCTGGTCTGTGGTTTCTGTGTTACAGCAGCCCGAGTGGACTAAGACAGAAATTGGATTGTCCCTGGAGGTTGCAAAGCCATTTAAGCCCTTAAAGAGCTTATGGTACAATGTGGTTGAGGCAGGCATAACATATAGGAATAAAAAGAGGCAGGTGCAACATATAGGAATAAAAATGAGTGACTCAAAGAAGTCCCAGCAGCAGTCTAGAAACCTGGCACCCTGGCCTGGTTGTAGAGAGGCTTCTTAAAAGTCAATGAGGAGGGAAGGAGTTGGTAGGGGCTGGGAGAAGGTGGGTGGAAGGGATGGGAAAGGTATTCCTGGTGGTGTTGGCTGGACTTTACTGTCTGCATAAGATGGTGTTTCCCCTAGGTCTTGCCAGGCTCTAGATGTCCTGCTGGGGCCAAAGTGTAATTAGGACCCAGAGAGGGTGGGTGATGGTAGCGCCCATGGGATGTGCCCAAATGGAATGTTGTCCTGAATATTGTTGAGCTCACTGCAGGTTCAGCCTGTGTTGTGACTCAGGTTAGAGAGAAGTCAGCAAGGGGCAGGTGGACTTTCTACCCTGCATCCCCACAGGTTCTGTTCCCCAGATCCTCAAAGGTTAGACCCAGTTCCAGGCCATCACCTATGTCTGCCAGTGAGGCATCCAGTCCCAGCCCTGGACTATCCCCCGTTGCTTGCGTCCCCCCTGCCTACCACAGGGGTCTTGTAAAAAAGAAACAAAATTATTTTGATAGGAAATAAATGCAGAGGGAAATGAGGGCACATGCAGAAGTCAGACAAAAGGATTTATATTTAAAAGACTGTCTCTCCCACCCCTGTTTCCAGCCTCCCAGGTTCTTTCCCCAGAGGAAACCACTGGTCCCATCCTCTTCTCTCCCTACCTGAACACACATCTTCCAATAGCTGTTTCCTTGTTTTCCGGAACTTTGTTTTTCTGATTTTGCTCCTTATTGTTCTCAGAAGATGAAAAATGCAAACTCCTGAGCCCAGACTGGAGGCCTTTTCTGATAAGGCCTTTGAGACATCTCCAACCTCATCGCTCTG
This sequence comes from Glaucomys volans, assembly GCA_020662805.1. Lineage (NCBI taxonomy): Eukaryota > Metazoa > Chordata > Mammalia > Rodentia > Sciuridae > Glaucomys > Glaucomys volans. The sequence continues at coordinate 23,712 of JAJEJO010000339.1, read as the reverse complement.
CAAAGTTAGGTCCAACCCCTTACAGCCACCCAAAACTCTGCTCTTTGACCACTCTGTACCTTTTAAAGTGTTTTTTAACTTCCTTTTTTTTGAGTTACCAACACACACGCACGCGCGCGCGCGCGCACGTGCATGCACACATGCACACACCCTGTTCCTTTCCTCCTCTGTTCTATGTTCACCAATCTCATTCCCCCCAAAGATAACCACTGCCTACTAATTTGTTATTTCCTTCACGATAATATTATGCATATTAAATACAAATAAATCCTCCCCTTTTTGCCCAAAAGGTAACACGCAATCTACATTGTTCTATATCCACTCTTTCTAAAGTTTACTAATATAGTCTAGAAACCTTTCCATAGCAATTGGTGAAGAGTTTTTCACTGTTTCTTGTGTGTGTGTGTGTGTGTGTGTGTGTGTAGATGTTATTCAATTGCCTGGATATATTCTAATCCAGCATACATTTCCTGTAAAGGGACAGACTATAAATACTTTAGGATTTGTGGGATCACGAAATCTCTGTGGAAACTAAGTTGCAAAAGAAGCCAGAGACAATGTGTAAACAAAGGAGCATGGCTTTGTTCCAATAAAACTTTATTTGTTTATGGACACTGAGAGACTTTAAAGTTCATGAATCACAAACATATTTCTCCATTTTATTTTTTTTTTCAACCATTTAAAAATGTTAAAACTATTCCTAGCTTGAAAACCCTGAGAAAACAGGTAGAGGGCCAAATTTGGCCCCCTGGTGGTAGTTTGCTATTTAGCTCTATTAATGAGCATTTAAATTGTTTCTAATCTTTTGCTGCAATGTTTAATCTAGTATATATGTCACTTCATATGTATTCAAATATATCTATCTGTGGGGCAAGCTCCAAGAAGTGGGAATGCTGGGCCAGAAGTCATATGCATTTGCTATTCTGATAAATATCACTAAATTGCCTTCCTGTGGGCTGTACTAGTTGATATGCCCATCAACACGTGGGAATGTCTGTGTCCTTACAGGGAACTCTTGTGTTCAAATTTGAGACACTCCTGTGTCTCAAATTTACCAATTTGAGAGATAAAAAAACAAGGTTTTTCATTATTTTTAATTTACATTTTTCTCATGAAGTTGCTGAACATCTTTTTATGTATTTAGTAGCCACTTACATTTCTTTTTCTTCCTTCTTCCTTCCTTCTTTCCTTCCCTCCCTCCTTCCTTGATCCTTGAGATTTCTTTTCAAACCCTTTGTTCATATTTTCATTGGTCTTTCCTTTAAAGATTATACATTTATAATTTAAGATTTGTTCTTTGTCCACTGAATCAAGTATATTCTTTCCAGGTTTGCATTTGTCTTTTTACTTTGCTGATTCAGGTTTGCTTATTTGCTTGTTTGACATGTATAAGCTTACTTTAAAAAAAAAAAAAAAACTTTTATTAGCTGAATTTATCACTTTGTCATTTTATAGTTTGTGGTTTTGAGTCATAGTTAAGAAGATTTTTCCCACTCTAAGATTATGAAAGAATTCTCCTATGCTTTCTCTTGGTACCTCTGTGGTTTTATTGTTTACATTTAAATGTTTAATCCATTTGGAATTTATTCTGGTGCATGGTATGAAGTATGGCTCCAACCGAATTTTTTTCTAGACCTCAACACCATTTATTGAATAATCACTGGATTTGAAATATGACCTTTATCATGTACTAAATTCCTGTATATATTTATTTTCTTCCTAAACAATTCCATTGGTCTATTTGTACACTAGTACTATACTATAAAGCTTTTTATTATCAATGTGCTATAGGATGTTTTTATATTTGTTGATCAAGACCAAGGTTTCGTGCTGGGCACAGTGGTGCATGCCTGTGATCCCAGTGGCTCAGGATGCTGAGGCAAGAGGATTGCAAGTTTGAGGCCAGCCTCAGCAACTTAGCAAATCCCTGTCCCAAAATTAAAAAGAAGGGACTGGAGTTGTGGCTTAGTGGTAGAGTGCTTACCTAGCACATATGAGGCACTGGGTTCGATTCTTAGGACCACACATAAATAAATAAATAAAATAATAGTCCATCAACAACTAAAAAAATATTTAAAAATATTTTAAAAATTAAAAATAAAAAGGGCTGGGCATGCAGCCCTGTGATAGAGTGCCCCTGGGTTCAATCCCTAGTACCACATACACATACCACACCACAAACATAGTCCAGGGTTTTTCAATCTTCACACTATTAGCTTCTTGGGCCAGATATAATTCTTTGCTATATATAATTCTTTGTTGTAGGGCTGTCCTGTGCATTGTGGAATGTTTAGCAGCATCTCTGGCCTCCACCCAACACACACACACACACACACACACACACACACACACATCATAAACAACAGCAAAAAAGAATCTCCAGGTATTTCCAAATGTCCCCTGGGGGTCCAAATCACCTCTGTTGATCTAGTCATGGCTCTTCTTTTTCCACAGTTTCCTGTTCATTCTTGTTTATTTCATTAACTTATGTTTGCACACACTATTCCTGCACCTATAATATCTTCCCTTATGCACTTTCTCATTGGAGATTGGCTCAGGTATTGTCTCCCAGGAAGCTTCCTGGACCACCCTGCTCCATCCTGTGCTGCCCTCAATCCAGAGGCTGACCCCATTATTCTGGATGGAAATGAGCCCTTTGCTTATCTCACTCCTGAGCATCCACCATGCCGCCATCTCCAGCCTCTGGCACTGAGTCAAGCACAGAGCAGGTGCCCCATCAGTCATTGGATGAATGGAAAAGTGGATACTTCTTTGACATTCTACCAACAACCATAAGTTCCATCAAAGAAGGCACGTTTAAGGATGGGATGCAGACTGTCATCCAGAGTGAAGCCCTGGTGCTGAGAAGAAACTGGCTTGGGTGGGTAGGTGTCTACCATGTACCAGGCATGATGGTGGATGAGATGTCTGCAATCTCCTGATTAAATGCTCTACTGACCACAGCTACTGGGATGCATTTAGCTATAAGGAAAAGGAGGACAACAGGGAGAACCAAAGGACTGCAGTAGGTTCTCAGGAAAGCAAAAAAATAGGGTTGAAAGCATGAGCCGCAGAGTCCAAAAGGTTATGTCAAATTTCTACTCTATTCACTCAGCAGGTACTTATCCTCTTTGTGCCTCAGTTTCTCCATTAGTAAAATGGATCAGAGGGTTCCTGTAAGAATACAAGGTGTTTAAACTGTGCTGAGATAGTGAATATTCAACACTGGTGGGTAATTCATATTATTTTCTCACCTCAGATTGTCCAAGATTTTTCCAGCTAAGTATAGGTTTAAACATCTCTGATTGCACAACCATAGAAATGAAAAATTGTACCCCATTTGTGTACAATGAATCAAAATGACGTCTGTAAAAATTAAATATATTAATTAAAAATTTTAAAAAACTCTCTGAGGCCCCTGTCGATCCAAGGTAGGGTTGTTTTCTTGGGACCAAGAGACCCCTGGCAGGGACCTCCTCCAGGTGCAGAGGTGCCCTCTTGAGAAGGTTGCCTCTTGTCAGAGAGATTCTTCCAGCTTCCTCACCTGAGAATCTTAGAGGAGAACAAAATGACATCAACACACTGAGTCTGCAAGAGAATGAGGGTGTTTGGGGGCCTCTTTGACACCAATTGACTTTTCTAAGCTGAGAAGAGCCCAAGATCACTGTGGGCCTCACTGCCAAGAAAGCACCAGGCATGAGGTAAGCGGTGTCCTTCAAAAGAATTATCACCAGAAGCATTGGCTGAAGATTTGCTCTCAGCACCAGGGGCTTCACTCTGGATGAAGATTTTAAATCAAGAGAATTACTTTTGGTTAAACACATAGAACAAAATAATAGTAATAAGTAACATCCATTGAACACTTACACACCAGACACAGTGTGCTAACTGGTTTAGATGCAGCTACATGTCTGCTCACATGTCTCCTTTTTCAGGTCTTCACCTGGTCATAGGGTACAGCGAAGTGGCTGTACCCAGCACCAATTCTCTTAGACACACTTCCCCAGAGTGTCTCTAACTCAAAGACTGAGCCAAATATGCACCCTTCTATCTTCCATGTCTCTGGGTGAGTTTAGTTGGGAGCAGGAATCAGACAGAATTCGATCTGTCAAGACTAGAATGCAGACTCCAGTCTTTGTTTTCAGGGCTCATCTGCCTGACCTGCAGCCTGACCCCATCAGCTTGCAGCACCCTACTGAGTCTACCTGCTCCAAGAGAGAGAACAAGGGCTAAGGTGTAGCTCAGTGGTAGAGCACTTGCCCAGTATGCTCTAGGCCCTGGGTTGGATCCCCAGCACTACACAAACCAAACCAAAACAAAAAACAGACTCCATCAAAGAAGAGCACATGCTTCTCATTTGCATGTCCTCTGATGACTGCATGGAAGTCCAGAGATGCTGAGCAGATGTTGTGATGGTTTTCTCTGGACTTGGCTGCATTTCTAGGGCCCAAGACAGGCAGTTGGGTAAGTAGAGTTTCTCCTTTCAGAGATTCTTCTGAGATGAGAAAATGGTCAGCCCCATTAAATTTGTTTCCATCACAATCTTTGTCCAGTCTGCCTGTCAACTTTCCCCAGAATCTACAACCCTTTCAAAGGTGTCTCTGTCCCCCAGTCTTTACCTACCCCACACTGTCTGCATTTTTTCTTTTCTTTTTCTCTTTTCTTTTCTTATTTATTTATTTATTTATTTATTTATTTATTTATTTATTTTTGGTACTGGGGATTGAAGTCAGGGATGCTTAACTACTGAGCCACATCTTCAGCACTTTTAATTTTTTATTTTGAGACAGGGTCTCACTAAGTTGCTTAGGACCTCACTAAGTTGCTGAGGCTGGCCTTGACCTTGTGATCCTCCTACCTCAGCCTCCTGAGCTGCTGGGATTATAGGTGTGTGCTATCATGCCCCACCACAGTCCACATTTAATGGCCCAGAATGTCCTCCCCCTAAATGTCTGTGTTAGTCAGCTTTTTGTCCCTGTGTCAAGTACCTGAGAAAAACAACTTAGAGGAGGAAAGATTTATTTTGGCTCACAGTTACAGAGGATTCATTCCAAGGTTGGCAGGCTCCATTGCTTAGGGATCTGAGGTGAGGCAGAACAGCATGGCGGAACGGTGTGGGAATTGGCAGGGCAAAGCTGTTCACCTCATGGCAGCTGGGAAGAAGGAGGTAACCCATGATAAGAAATACCCTCCCACAGCAAACCCCCAATGGCCTACTGCCTCCAACCATGTCCCATCTCCTGCAGTTTCTCCCACTGCCCAGTGATCCATCGAGCCCTCATGATTCAATCACTTCTCCAAAGCCACACCGCTGCACATCGCTGCATTGGGGACCAAGCCTTTCAACACATGAACCTTTGGGAACATTCCAGATCCAAACCACAGCGATAGTGCTGTCCTCACCAAATTGCTATAGCCAAGGGGTTTACCTGTGGCATATTGAGTGAAATTCAAAGTCCTCCTGTCTTTTTCCTAAAACATTCTCATGACCAATAGATACTTTTTTTTTTCAGTGTGTCTTATGAAAGGGGTGTTAGTGAGTACCAAGCAAAAACTTGGTTTTATTTATTCAAATTAATGGAATAAACTGAAGAAATGTTGAGTTAAAAGGGTTAAAATGTTTTTTAACTGCAGGACTTTTTACTCTTTGTACATTGTGCCTCTTCACAAAGGGATGTGGGGGTGGGGGGATGCTTGTTTCCTCCAGTGGATTTGACATGGAAACAGAGCATCTCACAAGACCAGTGGATCATAGAAGGTATCTCAGGAAACTGTACCAAAGAACCCCCCTGAACACATACATACACTGCTGTTACCTTTCAGCCATTGCCATAACTGTCCTTCCACCTGGAGGGCTTTCCTTTGGCCTTTTTCTCATTCAAGTTCCTCTGTGCCCCAGAACCAGGATAGGCACTTACCATCTTAATTTTATATCTGTGTGTGACTATTAATTTATGTTTCTCCCAGTCCATAAGGGCAGATGGTTTCTTCTTTTTTTTTCCTTGCCACTTAACCCCAGAGCCTACCAGAATGCCTATAGTAGTTACTCAGTATATATTTATTGAGTGAGTAGTGAATGAGGAGTGGTATAATCTTGTAGATAATGCTAATATTTTTGTGCCAGTAAAATTCTAAGCATATTGCAAGTATTGCATTTAATTTTTTAATCCTCATAACATTCTATGCAGTAAGTAATATTGCCTCTATTTTATATATGATAAAATTTAACCTATGGTGCCCTAGTAATAAGAGAATTTGAACAGGGAGTCTGGAACCAGAGTCTGCATTCTTAATTACTATGTTATTCTGGCTATTTTCCTATGTTTTAGTAAATTCTCAAATTTCATTTGTTCATAGTTTGCGATTATGTCATGACTGGTACCTCTTACTTGCAATGAATTGTATTTAACTTGACATATTAGAATATTTCCTTGAAAAAAAAATTTGATCTACCTAGTCGCATCTTAATTATATATCCAACCTGAGTTTTACTGAAAATAAGGTGTAAATATTAATCAAAATTTGTGGCAAATCTATAAATACATATCACAGTGTGTGGATTGAAAACCATGGGTCTACTGGCTGATAAAAAAAAAAATTAGGGCTATGTCCTCAAGGAACTTGTTTTTTGGCTGATGCATGAAGAAAATTTACCATCCTCCCTAAATCATAAATAAGCCAATGCACATTGATTTCCTCTGAGCTATAGTGCTCTTGGAATATGAAGAATCTGGGTCTAGGGCATCTGCCTATACTATCTGGTATGAATTGAGTGCATAGGACATTCTCTAAATGCAAGGAGATATCAAGAGCTATAGGACACAGGAGAGGCAAACCAGGCTACTGCAGTCACACGGAAATGTCAAATGCTATAAAGCATCAAGAAAGCCATTGAATGCCCCCAGGAAGTTCCAGGGCAGCAGCCCAAGTCTCCAGAGAAAGACAGCACACCCAAAAGGGCTTAGCTGCAAAGACTTTAATGAAGGGATGGTTTCTGAAGAGGAGGGCAGAGGCTAGCAACAGGGGGAAGCCATGATCATCACTGAGCCCCAAGGGGGTGAAGGGAGGAACTAGCTTTACCCCAGCCCAGTGAACACTGCAGAAGAGGAACAACTTCACAGAGGACCCCAGCCACTGCCAGGGCCTTGGCCAATCAGGGAAGGAGGAGGAAATAAATATTGAAGCCTATCCCCTTCTTCTCCTGTCCTCTGATCCCTGCCAGCTACAGCAAATCCCAGTGACCAAACCCACTTGGAAGTAGAACAGGGCAGAAAAATCTAAACAATAGATTTAGGGAGGGCGTGTGCCTGAGGCAAATGGAAAGGATTCAACATGCCCAATAAGCTTGGGGTTTCTGACAGTAGGGAAAAGCAGAATCTGAGCTCAGACAGAATCTGGTGGAGTCATCCCAAAGGAGTCCCTGAATCCCCATCTGCACTTCCAGCTCCCTGCTGTCCACTGGGTGGGTGGACTGACCTTGGGGATGGACAAACCTTGGCAAAGATGCTAAACCAAGACACAGACTAAACCAGAGCACAGACCCTAAGATTATTTCCAGGAATGGCAGATTCCTTCCATCTAGAAAAGTGATGACATGAAGGTGACCCAGGAAAGACCTTGGCTCATGTCCCCAACATTTTCTGAGGAGACAGAGCCCTCAGAACACCATTCAAGACCAGAATCCAGGCATCCCTGAAACCAGTGAATCCTTTGCATTCCCCAGTATTGTGAGCCAACAAAGGAGGGACTCTTCTTCTGGTGGCATCTCTGGAAATTGCTGAATCCTTTTAGTGACCACAGCGCCAGCCTGAGCAGCTCTGCTCATGGTCATGACTCTGTAGTACCATCAGCAGTTATAAGGGTGTCTCCAACAGAACAATAGCTCTGACAACAATCTCCCTGTTTCCCACCATTTTCCTGTCATTACTGCTCACTGATTGCCCTATATTATGGTCTGGATATGAGGTGTTCCCCAAAAGCTCCTGTGTTTCTGCAGGAATATTCAAAGGTGATATGATTGAATCATTAGAGCGTAACCTAATCAGTCCATCCTAGTTTGAATGGACAGGGTGGCAGCTATAGGCAGGTGGGGCATGGCTTGACAAGGGGACCTCAGGGGGTATGCTGGAAGGGTGCATCTTCTCTGTGCTTCCCTTCTTCCTGATCCCACCATGAGCTGAGCAGTTTTCCTCTTCTTGGTCCTTTCCCAATGATGTGGTGCCTCACTTTGTCCCAGAGCAATGGAGTCAGCCTACCATGGATTAAATTTCTAAAACCCTAATCTCATAATAAACTTTTCTTCCTCTAAGTTGTTCAGGTTGGGTGTTTTGGTCACAGTGATGAGAAGCTAATGAAAACATCTTACTTCACTTTTTTGTTCTTTCAGCCTTTCCAACACCTTTGAAACACTCTGTGTTTGCCTGACTAGAATCCTGATGTAGTACCGTATTGTATGCTACCTAATTCATCTGGAATTTCAGATGAGAATGAAGTTCCTTCCAACAGGATGGTGAGCTTCTCCTGGACAGCCTCCATGTGTATCTCACAGACACAGCATAGTGCTGACCATGTAATGTGTTTCCATATATATTTAATGATTGGTTCTGTTAAAAATGGGACAATCCCTGTCTCAGAGGCATCTTTAAGCTTGATGGTACATTACATAGCAACATCCCCAAAGCAGTATTAGAATCATATTCAAATGAACATGCTTGAGACTACTCAATCCAACTCGAGAGAATAAAGAATGACAGAGTATCCTTTAGTGATATTGACCCAGATAGTCTTCCTGGAAGAGCAGGAATCTCAGGCTATGGATCTATTTCACATGTAATGAACATTTCCTTATCACAACCCTGTTTTGAGGAAAGAGTGATAAGGCAAACTTACAAGAAATACCAAGGTGAAGTTAAAATGTAGTCGAGTCCATGTCAGACAGCTGCATCCATTCGCTGAGGGAGGACCTGTAGTGAGCACGTGGAATACACTGCTCTGCCACCTGGGGACATTGAGCACTTCACCACCAGGTTATATTCTTTGTTGTGATTCGGAGTCTATACACCTAAGCAATGGCTTGCACTTAAAATGTACACATGCTCACATTAAAAATCTTTAAATACATGAAAAGTATGAATTGTTTATTGCTTAGGATTCTTCAGTCAGTCTTTCCAGGAAGCAGACCTGGCTGGAGGCCAACCTTCTTGAGGCCTCTTGCCCCTTTCTGCTTTCTGATCATGGAGCATTTAGAACCTCTGGGCACCAGACCTTCCATCTAGCTTCAGAGGAGCTGCACCTTGATGGCAGCCCTAAGCACCACTCTAGGATTGGTAGTGCAAGGATACACTTGACCTTGACTTTCCAGAGGTCCTTGTTCAGACTGGGACAGTACTTCTGCGACAGAATGGCAATCATCTTCAGGTTGCACGGGTACAACTACCAACCTGGATGACAGCAAGGACACTATTGATCTTTAACCCTCAGAGATTAAAAGTATTTATTTAATAATAGTGAAACATGTGGAAGTAATCTAAATGCCTACCTGTAGAAGTAAATTGGAGTACATATATTTTTATTGAAAACTATATTACCATTAAAAATAATTTGATATATTTCTGTATAGTGGCGTGGAAAGATGTGTAGCTAAGTGAGAAGAAGCAGTATCTGAGTAACGAATATTATTTAATTCTGTGATATGAAAATATTTTCTAAAATAAATATTTTTTAAAAATGTGAAGAAGTATATTTATATTTGTGTATGTATATGTTACATGTAAGTAAATAAATAGACTAGAGATGAGAAAAAAATATCTAGATTCCTAGTGCTAACATCCAGAGGCCAACAGAGTGAAAGGGTTGGTGAAGGTGAGATTTTCTTTATTTGGGGGAGTGGGACACTTTTGAACACTTGGATCATTACATCAAAAATGTATAGTCCTGCACTGCTTTACTACAAGGGAAACATTCTGAAAAATGATTCAGTAGGCAATTTTGTCATTGTGTCAACATCCTAGAATGACTTACCTAAACTAAGAAGGTTACGATGTCTCTAGGCAAAATAGTCCTACAGGGTAAGCATTGTCCATGTGGTTGCTTATTGACCAAAGCATTGTTAGGCAGTTTATGACTATATTCACATATCAGATAATAAGCTTCTGCCCCCGCACCAGAGAGAGAGAGAGAGAGAGAGAGAGAGAGAGAGAGACAAAGAAAGAAAAAAATGAATGATTATTAATGCCAAGAAAGGGAGGGAAATGGGAAAAGGCAGACAATGAAAGGGCTCTTTCATTTCTTACTCTATCAAGTTCTGTATTTGAATTTGTGAATAGGAATGCTCCATGTACCTCATGTGTAGCTATTTTTTATCATGCAAAGCTTCACTGATTTATTCAACAGCAAATATTTTTTGACTCTTTAGTCGCTGCTGAACACTGTGCTCTGCACTTGATCTCCTACAATCCTTATAATTTGTGAGTCACATATTAGGATCCCATTTTATCCAAAAGGAATCTGGAGCCCAAAGACTGGCTTGGCAGATTGCCCAACTGTCTGTCTGGCTAACAAGCAGCAGGGCTAAAATTTGACCAGGCCTACCTGATTGCAAAGCCCATGCTCACACCTGCCACACTGCATGCTGGGCATGGGAGCAGGGACCAGCGGGGACAAGAATTTGCTCCCTTCGTGGAAGTGGAAGCTAGACAAGATGGAAAACATGAGGAAAAGAACAGGCTGAAGAAAATAAGTGGAAACATTTAAGGGAAATAAATGCTCAGAGATAAAACCCTAGTCAAGTTGAGTGGCACTTAAAATCCAGTCAGAGATGGCTTGGTGAAGTTGAACGTTTTTGTTTGGTTCGGCACACCCAGAAGCATTGTGTCACACTGCAGCTCTGTCCAGACAACTCTAATAATAGCCGGATGGAATGCTGGAATTGGAGGGAATGGTAAGAGGTCACTGAGTCTGTCCCTTGCCTGCAAAAAGGAGTAAGTGTTCTCCTTATGGGAAAACCAAGTTATGGAGGAACTTAAATCACTAGATCAAAGTTGCTTCTCCACCCCCCAAGTCAGCAAAGGAGTTGGAACCATGTGCAAGAGTCCAGGGCACCAACAGTCACATGAGTCAGTATGTGGAAAATTATGTTCATACTGCAGCTCCTTACAAAGGAAACAACCGCCCACCCTCTTCTCCAGCTGTACCACATCTGGTGTGTGTGGAGGGGGGACATCAGCTGGGGAATGAAGTGTCACTATGATGCCCCTTCTCCCGGTAGCCTCTGGAGGAGGAATGGGATGGTCAGAGTCAAAGGGGGCTGGAAGGAGTTAGTCTAAGTTGTTCTTGCTGTTGTCACTCTTTCCGTTAGCCATCTCGTCAGGCTGCCACTCCATTAGCACACCCCATCAGGCAGAGTGCATTATGAATATTTAAGGGCCTTGCAGGAGATTAAAAAAATTACATGTGTACGCTTCATCTAGCCAAAGGCTGGAGTTCGACTGCTGGCGAATTACTGGAGTACTTAAGCTAGTTCCAGGGATTAGGGTTTTGATCAATGAGGATTTCATATAGAGACAAGTTCTCTGAGGGCAAGTGGCTCCTCTGTGGTGGCATGGAGGGGACTGTCCATGGTTGGGGAGGATTTAGATGAAGATAAAAGTCTGACAACAGCCATGCAGGAAGCAATTCACAGGGCAAAGGTCAGCTCTGGGCCACTGTGATACAAAGTTTAAGGGAATGCCAAAACTTCAGTAATTCAGAAAAATAATTTTAATGCCATATTAGTAAAAAGTCATGATGAACAAAATATCAAAATTTAAAATAAAGACCAGTCCCAGGCAGAGCCCTATTGGAGCCCAAAGCAGAAAGAAAAATGTGCTCCCCTGGCTTTAGCAAAAGCAAATTCATGAATCACATTTTTCATATCTACTTCTTTGCTTATCTCCTCTTCAATGGAGAGAATTGCCATTTTGGATTGTTTCTGTACACACATGACAATCTTTAATGTTTGCTTAAGCACAACTAAAATTATAATGAATTCAATGTTGGCATAAATTTAATATTTACACCTAAAATTATGTGAATTTTAACATACTTTTTAATTTTTCACTATTTTTCTTCTATTTTAGTATTCTAGAAATAATTAATCATTAAAAAAAAAATTCATATGGGGCACCTAGCTTTTCTTCCTCCTCAGGCTCCACCATGGCTTGACATGACTCTGGTGGTAAATCAGCCACATCAGATGGTCCCCTCAGAAGCAGGTCACCTCTGTTCCCGAGGGGTAGTGGTTTCTGATGATTCTTACCTCAGACTACAAAGGCCCTTTTGCCTCTCTGGGGTATCTTTTAGAAATGGGTTGCAGGGAGTCATATCACCCCATTTCACACCTTCCTCAGAGGCCAAGAGATTACTGGAGACTAGGGACAACATTTTCCCACCCTTGTTGTCTGACACATGGGAGTCATTGGCCTCTGGGAGAAATCACCCCAAGTAAGCCAGAGATCAGCGAGCATCTCTGTCACAGAACCTGTGACTTGAATTCTGTATGTACACAAAAGCAACATTGTTTGGAAGTTCTTGGCTAGAAGAAACTTTTAGAGATTATGAGTCATTTAAAATTAGTACCCCCATATATATGGATACATATATATACATACATATATATACATATATATGCATGTATATACATGTATATATATATCACATGGTTTATATATTTACATGGTTTAAAGTTCAAAATTATATAAAAAGGTAAAAGTGAGATGCCTTTCTCTCATCTTTGTTCCCTATTCTGCTAGAAGTAGATAATATTTAGTAATTTCTTGGCTAGAAGAAACTTTTAGAGATAATGAGTCATTTAAAATTAGTACCCCCATATATATATACATATATATGTATATATATATCACATGGTTTATATATTTACGTGTTTTAAAGTTCAAAATTATATAAAAAGGTAAAATTGAGATGCCTTTCTCTCATCTTTGTTCCCTATTCTGCTACAAGTAGATAATATTTAGTAATTTCTTGGCAACGGGTCTTCTTAAAAAATATATTAAAATAGGCTTTACGAGTTAGTTTGGCACCCAACCACCTCTTTCTGGAAGAGACTAGCTGGTGCAGAGCACTGAGCAGAGCTCTCATATTTTGTGTGTGGTTGACAGTGGCAATGCTGGTGCCACCAGAGCCCACAGGCAGAGGTAGCAAGCCCTCTTTTGCAGACTGGCAGTGTCTAGTGTTGACGCTATTGGATACCCCAAGAGCCAAGCCCAGGGGAATGGATCTGAGGCTGTACACATGATTGAGGTTCTCCTCCTGTGACATCTTTGGTCTAATAATAATCCCCAAGGAAAGGGCATCAGTGTTTCCTAGAAACGCATGACAGTTTGTAATCTGTCCCACATTCGACCACGAGCAAACTTCTGTGTACTTGGGATTACACGCATCCTCGCAACTAGGATGACATTCCAAACCACAAGCACAGCTCTTTGTTTTTGTGGTCACCATGTACCCTCAAGATATCCATTGATTTCCTTTGCTCCCTTGGTTGTGGTTAAGGAGATGGGTGGGAGAGTGGGAGGGACAGAGTCCCCTGGCAAGGGAGTGCCCCACTGGCTCAGAGCCAGAGTGTAGGCCGGAGCCCAGCTGGGAGAGCTCTCAATTCAAACTGGAGAGGAATGCTGACTGAACCACCATGCCACTTTAGCCTTTTTATCCATTTGTCAAAGGCATCTTCTCCTCATGCCTCTCTTGGCCACATCCCTTCCCATCACTCTTCTCTCAAAAGCTGTTTCCCACTGAGTCACCCTCTAGGGCTTGCTGGAGCACTCCCCACTCCTACTGGCCTTCGGCCAAGGGTCCCTCCCAGACCTTGCCAACAATTTCTCACCCTCCACGGGGCCCTGAAATGACACGGACAATTCACAGTGGTCGGGGGACTCAAATTGCTCACCCACTGCCCTCTCTGGACCATCTGTGTCCTTTGAATTTTAGAAGACATGGAGACTACAGGGCAAAGACCTACAGAGCTGTGGCTCCACCCTCGGGCAGCATCCATGACTAACCCAGCCTAGAGTGGACACTTTTTTTGTTTCATCCAACTAATATTAATAAATGTGTGCTGGGGTGGGGGACAGTGTTTTAGAAGAAAATTTAAGAGGAAGAATCCTCTGTTGGGAAGGAGGGACCCTGGGTGGTAGCCAATGTTCATGGAACAGGAAATGTCTAGAAAGCTCTGGAAAGATTGCCTGTGGAAATCATGGCAAGGATCGAATGCATAAATGCTGAAGGAAATCCACATGGAGGAAGGGGACTTGTGAGGTCACTAGACGAAGCCTGGTCCCAAGCACTTTCCCTGCTCCCTCAAACCCGTGGAGGCCTCTCTCCTCCTTCATTTGATCAATGTGTATTTGCACTTACCTCACTCATGGGCATTCAAGAAACCGTTAAAATAACATCTTCCTCTGTATATTTTTCTATCTTCTTGGGCAGTGATTCCTCAAATTTTTTTTGGCAGGGGGAGAAACATAGGGTTATAAAAATCCTGATAACTCTTTCTCTGGGAGACCGACTTTACCACTAACAGTTCCAGAGCTATAATATAGTAACGTTGGTGGGCTGTCCAAGGAGGACTTTATCTAACAAATTTTCACAAATAATGGTCGCTGGCATTCTGCCTCTTCCTTCTGCTCATGGGGCAAAGACTAAATTATCTCTTCTTGAGGGAGACAGAACAGCAGAGGAGGTTGCTCTGGCTTTGTCAGTGCTGTTGGGGACACCTGCTACACTTTTTCCAAAGCTCTGTGATTTTGAGGCCACACTGACAGAATGTTCCTTTGTAGCCTTGCTGCTGTCTAGTAACGCTTGCTTTCATCTTATGGATTAAAGGGAGCTCAGATTTCTGTGCTTTCATAAACATGACCTACATAGTAGTAAACAGTCCACACTTCACCCATAACCATTTCTGATATAATACAATACATCTAAATATGCTTTTGAAATTCTGATTAGCGCAGGGTTGGGGAGTTTGAGTTGCTCACATTCCACTGCCAGGAGTCTTGCTGTTAAAGAAGACTTCTCCCATCCCCATCTCCACTGCTCTCCTTTCTATATTCATGGGACTACCCTAGCCCCCTTTTTAAATTTGAAGTTGACCAAATGATGCTAGGTACATATATGAAGATACCAGTGGATTTCACCTTTCTGTATATCTATTAAGCACCAATTAAAAAAAAAGCAATAAATAAATAGAAGGAAGACTGGTAGAGGAAGGGAAGCCAAGGGAGGGAAAAGAGGAGGGAAAGGGGAAGGACTGGGGATTAAAATGCAGCAAATGATATTCTATGCATGTATGAATGTCAAAATGACCCCCACTGTTATGTTTAACTAAAATGAACTAATAAATACATTTTAAAAAGAAGAAGAAGAAGACCTGCCTCCAACACAAACTACCTTGGGGGAAGAACCAAGAAATATTATCCCAGCCAGGCGAGGTGGCGCACGCCTGTAATCCCAGCACTTGGGAGGCTGAGGCAGGAGGATTGCGAGTTCAAAGCCAGCCTCAGCAACTGAGCGAGGCCCTAAGCAACTCAGTGAGACCCTGTCTCTAAATAAAATACAAAATAGGGCTGGGATGTGGCTCAGTGGTGGAGTGCCCCTGAGTTCAATCCCCAATACCAAAAAAAAAAAAAAAAGAAAAGAAAAAAATATTATCCCTCCCAGCTAAGTTGAGTAAACCTTAACTTCCTGCAGCACATGAACTATGATTAAGTATCTGTCTCCCCAAAGCCCATGGGAAAATCCCCCCATCCCTCCTATGGGAAAATCCCCCATCTTCCAAGGAGTTTATCACCTGGGGTATCCCCCTTTTCTCCTTTCTATTGCTTAGTTACCCCCACTCTGTCTCCTGAATCATTACCTTCTGCATTAAAAAAATAAATAAAATTTTTTAATAAAGAAAAAATCAAGAAAAAAGGAAAAAATAAAAATTTCAAAAAACAATAAAAACCAAAAACGAATAAATAAAAATAAAAATACATAAATAAATAAATAAATAAATAAATAAATAAAGACTTTGAAAATTTTTATTTTGGGAGCTGGGAGTGTGACTCAGTGGTAGCACTTGCCTGGCATGCACAGGGTCCTAGATTTGATCTCCTTCACAGAAAAGTCCCCACTTTGTCATATCTAGCTGCTGTAGCTGCAATTCTCTGTTCTCTGTCATATCCATGTTTCTAAAATGACTTCTCCGCACACTGCTGTAGCCTCCACCTTCACAATACCACCAATTTAGCCCTGGTCAAGGTCTCCACTGACATGCTGGTGCCTAATCTAGAGGTCATTCTTTTATTCTAATGTTTTTGGACCTGACCACCCTCTCCTCCTAGACCCTTGCTCAGATTCTGGGTCATCCTCTCTCCTGGTTTTCCTCTTCCCTCACACTGTGTCTGCATAATTTCCTCCCCCAAATTTAAAACGTTGGGGCAGCTCAGGATTTGCTTGCAGCCTTTGTTCCTCTGCTTACACCCTCTTCCTAGCATCTCAGCAGAATCCAGGGATTGAAATGTCCTCTTTCTGCTGCTGACTTCCATATTTCTCTTGTCAGCCCAGACCTCTCCAGCCCAAGACCAGCTCACAGAACTAGCTACCATTGTGGCTTCTCCCTGTTCAATATCTCATGGTTGTCCTAAATCTAATCCATTCAAGCCACAGGATAACACACATTTCTGAGAACTTGGGAAGTATGGGAATTTATTCTTGGGTCCATCCTAGGTGACGCTGCTTATTGGCAAAATTTCTGTATGAAGTGGGGTGTAGTGGGTTGGGCACCAAACTATTCACATTCACTGGGTATGGTGTCTTCACAGGCAGCTGTGTATCATTTCCTCAGGATTATTATTATTGGACTGACTTTTTCTACTGCTTCTATGATATTTTGAATCATTACCCCCCACTCCAACACCAACAAAAGTCCACAGCCCACACATTTCCTGGAATGCTTGGAAATGTTCTATAAACTATGTTGCTTGCTTTGTAGGGATCACAGGGCCAAGTTAGAGCCTTTTGGATAGGAGTGGAAAAGGGTTTCCCCTGAAAGAAAGAGATGTCCTCACCACCACTGAATCCCAGAAGAGCTGATTCTGGGCATTAGATCTAAGCAAGGGAAACCATAATTCCTCTCTGTATTCATGGGGTCAATCAAGGCCCAGAAAAACAAAAGATGCTAGTAATGGACTGGTCCCTGAGTTCTATTAACACAATAAAACATTTGAAAGTTCTTTTTGCTTAAGTTAATTTACTCTGTAGTCCATTCTCATCCTGGCTGTCCCCTAAAATCCTGACCTCTTGAACCACGAAGACTTCCATCAAGGGGGCTCTCTGAAACAGGGCCACATGATAGGGGCTGTGATTCTCTGGCCAGTGGTTTTCAATCATGATTCACACTGGAACCATCTGGGGAGATTTAGAACATGTCAATGACTAGAACCTTCCACAGAGATTCTGATTTACTTGGTTAAAGGTGTGACCTGGTGGTTAATAGTTTTCAAAACTTCCCAGGTGATTCCAACACCCAGTCAAGGTTGAGAGACCTCCTCTATGCCACATGGAGCACCAGCCTCACCGGGTTTTCCTTCAGACAGCTGATTTTCAGCAGTATGCTTCAGCTCCAGAGAGCCCCTGGGCTTGCCCCTCTCCGATAGCATCCATTGTGGGTCTCTGTTTCCCTAGACTGTGAGTTCTTTGATAACTTGTGCTGTGTTAATGCATCTGTTTCTCCATTGTCTAGTACATTATGGGAGCTCAATAAATGATATAATGAATGGATGAACAGTCCAAGCCAGGTGAAGGAAGGAGATCATTGCTACCAATCCCCCTGCCCTTGAGTTCACCTTCAGCCTCCATCTTGTATGCTCCTTGCATCACAGTACATTCCAAGCTGGAGTCTTTGAGGTTCCTATGCAGGGCCCTCCTTATGGGATTGCTTCCCTCAACCCCATACTTCTGTGATTCTTCTGCTGCCTCTTCCATCAGAGCAAGGAAACTCACCACAGCAGGTTGATTTTCTATTGGTTCCATCTGGGGCTGTCACCCAAAATGTTCCATCCAACCACTCAGAGCTGTTCTCCCACTGGCCTAGGAACATGGTACTTGAATACCAGAAGGTCTGGAACCTAATGGTTGGCTCTAAGAAAAGTCTAGGAGGCCTTGGAAGCATCCCATGAGGATGGTTTCTCTTTGGGATGCGTTACTCATTTGACATTGTCACCTGTCATTCTCTAAGTCTCAGTTAGCCGGGACTCTGGGTGTGGTGGTGGGTAGGGCCAGCATTGTTTGTGTCTTCCCTTTGTGCAGCTCTAAGACCCTGTTACTGAATCTTCAGAGTGGAGTGTCTTAAACATGGCGTGGCTGATGGCTCTCGGGATAGACACCCTGAGATTGTATGCACAGTATTGCGTCAATATGCTCTAAGCACATTTCTCTGAAGAGAGCACTCTGTAATTTCCACCAGATTCTTCGAGCTGTCCATGACCACAAAAGATTTGGCTCATCTATTTCCTGCTGTCTTCCTTGGTTTTAACTTCCTGATGTTCCTAGCAAGCCCTGAGAGGGTGAGTTCTAATATCAATCTGGCACGAAGGTCTGGAATGGGCTTATCTAGATTAGATACGACATGGACATGGACATAGAAAGAGACCATGAGTTATTTGGTTTTCTGTGATCTTGGGAGGTATATGGGTGTACTCACAGCCGTTTTTATCCTCCATCTTGAACACTGATGCTGTGCACACACATGTGTTTGTGTGCATACACTCATCTGTGCAGGACCCCTTGTAGTTCTCATACTGAGCGCATGTGTAACATCTGGCAGGCAGCTGTGTCTCATTTCTTGGGTGAGCCCCATTATTAGGACCCAGTTTTCCTGGGTTTTGTGATGCTTGTTCGGAAAGGCCAGGATGGCCTTGGGGAGCTCAGCCTTGGGTCACCAACACTTCCACTCCCTGCCCACCTTGAACTACTCACACACACCCCTACAGCACCCCTTTCTCCATGGTGGGTGCTGTTTATTTTCAGCAAGAGGCCTGCAGTGTTGCACCCTCCTTCTCCTTGGTGATCAGCATTCCTGGAGCACCCCCATGTCTGGGCCCAGCCCACCCTGGCCTCCCAAACTGGGCATTTGCCGCAGGTGAAGTGAAGTTTGTCTGCCCACCAGGGAGAAGCAGCCACCTGTGCAGTGAGCAGCCCCAGTACACACTCAGTCCCATCTCCCTGGCAGCAGAGCAAGGCCTTGAAGCTGGAAAGTCAGTTTGGGAACTGCTGAGGCTCTAATGAGGCCGACTCATGGAGAAGCGAGAGTGACCACGCCCAGGACTGAGTAATGTCCAAGTCAGCATGCTGGCCTGGAAATGCGCTCATACCAGCTTGCCCTCTGCCCAGTCTGCAGCTGTCCTGCAGAAAGTGGACCTCCCGGGACCTTGCTCACTGCCCTTCCTGATGGAGAAATTTCCAGCCTGCATTTTTACTGCCTTTTTCCTGTGGCCTTGTGTTTCCTCCTGGGGACAGTTTCTTCTTCTTCCAGCACCTCTCTGATAAGGCTTTTGGTACTGAAGTGGTACACAGGCAGGCTGGTGCTGGGCACTTTTTCCTGGGGACACTGAAGGTAGCCCCAGTATGAGGACAGACAGCTGGGCTTTTCTTTAAACAGGGGGGCCCAGGCCCACTGTCTTTTCCTTGCCCAGAGTTTTCTATGTATTATCCCCCACCCCATATTTGGGAACCTAGTTAAGTAACTAGGTACCAAAACTGGTGCTGCTCTCAGAGAATTCTCCATAGTGTGGAAGCCCCATCTGTACACAGAATAAGGACAATCATTTCAAAACACTAGCTGGTACTTATTGAATACAGTCCATGCCAGACACGTTGCTAAATACTTTAAATGAATTATCCACTTTGGTTCTCTCAGCACGCCTGAGGTAGGCACTGCTAACATGATATTGCCAGAGAGAATGAAGCTCAGAGAAGTTAAACTCACTCAAGTTTAGGTTAGGAAGCAATTTTTGAACTACACAATGGAGTTTGAAATCCAATTCCATTTCAAAGCCTATGTTCATAACTGTCAGGAGCTACCTCTACAAGGAAAGAAACCTTAAACTCTGCCATGAAAATCTATTGTTGGTTCCACTAAATTCTCCATACTTGGAGGGCTCAAAAGGGATGCCCATATCAATTTCAACACTATATTCCAGCTACTCAGGAGGTTGAGGCAGGAAGATTACAAATTTGAGGTCAACCTGGGCAACTAAGCAAGACTTAGTCTCAAAATAAAATATAAAAAGGGCTGAAGATGTAGCTCAGTGGTAGAGCACTTGCCTAGCAAGCTCAAAGCTCTGGGTTCAATACTCAACACTTCAGCAAAACAAAACCATACCCAATCTCTCCACTCCAACAGACCATCTCTGCCACCAGTGCCAGAATATCTTGATATTTCTATGCCAGCCCCTACCCTCTTCAGTAGGCTTGCCAGGGGCTGCAGCCCCTGTGTACCCTGACGTGCTCTGGACAGATCCTCTCAGATCTCCTGCCACTATGAGAGTTTTGCTTTGAACAACCTGCACTGTGGCTTCCTGGGATGCCTGTTCTTGGGCTCATGGACCTGTTTTTACCCCTCAGGAGAGGAAGTTCCAGGAATGGATAAACCCCCAAAGCCACCTTGTAGCCAGTGACATGGCAGGATGAAAACCCTACTCCTTTGTTTCAAGGTAGTACCACCTCAAGGTGGCATTTCCACTCCCGAGTTCCTCAGGGGCTAGGCTGGTGCAAGACTTCAACCTTGCTTGCCTCTCTGCTCCCTTGTCCCTGCTGCCTCCCCCAGCTATCACGCATGGGAGCCCCGCCTTCTTACCACTTGGGTACAAACGCTCAACTCAGGTGGGCTCTCAGAAGCAGACTTAAGACAATGCTGAGCTTCAAATCAGCAATCATTGCAATTGTGAAGTTCCACATGCATCTCTGGGGAGACTGAGTTGAGCTGACCAGACACCATGCCAGCCTGAGACCCTGGGGCCTCCACCAGGAGAAAGGAGCTCCTGGAGGAAGAGGGAGCGATTGCAGGGGGCAGGGAGTAGCAGGCACTCACTGTCCCAGGGGATGGAGGACTTATGACACTTAGGCTGGGCTGGCAGCTCAGGAGAAAACCTGAGCAGTCCTCACTCCCAGAGGGACCTGGGCCTGATCGTCTGTGTCTGCTTGTACCATGCAAGCAGGAAGATGGGCAAGAACTGGCCTCTGAGGTCAGGTGAAAGGGTGAGGGAGAACATTCAGAGCAGGAGTGATGAAAAGGAGGTCCTTTGGGACTCTCTGTCCCTCAGTGGAGTTAGACCTGGGGACACCACATTGTGGTCCTCTCACTAAAGGTCAGAGCCCTAGAGTCACCATCAGGGCCCTCACCTTGCAGCCGGGGCAGCCACTGAATATGAGCCCCTTCTTCCTTCCATAATCAGAGTTGAATTCAAATCTGTGCCTTTCCTTGAGTGGGGGTGATTTTGTTGGGGAGTGGCCTCACCCAAGGAGCTCTGTTCCCCAGAGCATCAAGGAAGCAAGCTCTAATGAGAAGGCCCACATGACACAGAAATCCCTCTGTGGAGATGCCACCCCCACCCCTGTAGGTGCATGTGGACACACACCCTCCAGGGCCCTTATCGACTCTGTGACTGCAGCCAAGGCCTGCTGGGCCAACGCAGGTATCATAAAGCCCGTCTCTGGGGCTCATGGGTTTTCCTGCTTGAGTAAGACCTGGCTGATAGCCTCACAAATGACTACCCACTCAGGTCACAGGAAAAGTGACAGGGTTGGAAGAAGGAAAGTGAAACACTCAGGGCCTTGAGACAGCCTGACTGCAGCAGGCCACTCCCCCAAGCTCCACAGGCCGCCCAACACTCTCCACCCCTGCCCAGAGAGTGTGACCTGTGCCTGGGGAATGCAGGTGCCTCCCTCCACAGCTGTTCCACCTCTAGGGAGAAGCAGTTTCTCCCATGTCCTTGGAGGGATGACATCTCCTGCCTTCTTCCTCATTCCCAGGGCTGTAGCAATTCTCCATCCCTGTGTGATGCCAGGTGTGGTCTTTGCTAGAGTTTATCCTCCATTCCTGGGTGCTTATCCATCATGACCCAGGAATGTGGTTCCTCCTCTCAGTATGGGAAGGTCTTGAGATAGCCCACAATTCCTCTTCCTCCCCCTCTCTCAGAACTTCCACAGACATATCTCCCCACAGCCAAATTCAAACTTGTCTGGAAAAGGTAGATTCTCATGGGATATTTTTTCTTTAATCAAGAAAAGCATAAAATTCAGATTCTCTCAGTAATAATCCAATTGGTCATTAGAGACACTGTAGACCATTGTGTGGATTGAACACAGCACAAATATGTCCTACCAAGGGGAAGAGTAGAGGGGGAAATTCAGTCAGAATTCTATTTGCCAGACTGTGTACTCTGGTGGAAGGCTGCATCCTTTTTAAACCTGCATAAAAGTACCCATGGCTCACTGGCACTGTGTCCCAGAAGGCCACCAATTTCCTAACACACACAGGCTCACCATGGGCTAGCCTCTGTCCTGGAAACCTCGCTTCCCTCACCTTCTTCTACCTCAGGGTGTTTTTGTCTTTGCGTGTTCTTGCTAGGTGACTTTCTCCCCTTTTCACTCCTCTCTTCTGTCTGAGGTCAGTCTGATAGGACCAGAGACTCACAGTCTGTGTTTCACTGTTGAGAAAGTAACATCCATGCCTTCTAGAGTTCTTGCCGCCACGGACAAGAGCTGAGAGAGCTGATGGGGCAAAGCTGACAAGGCAGGTTTGCCCACCCTCTTAGCCTAGTCTTTGTAATCTTTCTGTCTCCCTTCTTGTCTTCCTATGGTATTCAGCACGGTCATCTCTCATGAAACTTCCTCCTGGGGAGGGTCTGAGAGGTGAACAAGCACCAACTTGACAAGACCTCACTTCCCCTGAAGTGCACCTGCACGGCCCCTGCCCTTGCTTAGGAGATGGCAGGTGGAGCTTGGGGCCAGGCCTGGTTCCTCCTTTTTATGAAATAGTTTCAGCTCTTTGCTTGTAGTGTTGGGTCGTCTTCTGCCAGGCTTTGAGCTGGAACTAAGCATCCCAGTAGGGGGCCATGACAGAAGAGAGGAGTTTAGCAAAGTTTGTGGAAAGTGCCCACTGTGGTAGATGTCCCCTGCCAGTCTCAGACCCCCGTGCTGGGAGCTCTCCTTGCAGATTGCAGGCAGATTCTTCCTGTTCCATTCCCTGAGTTTCTCTTTTCAGCTTCCCTCCTCAGCTGTTCACAGGTAGGCCCACCCCAAAAGCACAGGAGAGCTCGTCCTCACTGTGACTAAAAGCATGTGTACCGTGGGTTGGGGCTCTGCCAAGCTCATGGCCAGGGTTTAGCCTGTTCCCATGTCACATAAGGAGACTGAGCATAGTTTGACAAGGTGGGAGACAGAACTTAGAATGATCCTGATTTAGCCTGAGAATACCATTCTCCACTAGGAGGAATCAAGGCCCTTAGAAAAAGAGCCAGTTCTAGGACTAGAGTGGAGAAAGTACACCATTCTGGACTATCTTTTGACAGAGAGTCAGGTGGTTCTCAAAGACTGATAAAGACATGTCAAAAGGACACAGAAGATAGCTTTGGTGAGTGCCCACTAGCCATGTCTGAGACAATTTTATCAAAATAA